>JZKD02S1729853.1:1288363-1298395 GCA_000966675.3 Picea glauca | reverse complement strand
AACAATTTTGTTTCCACAACCATTCATTAAGTTATTATATTAAATAAAGAGCAAGAATATGTTGAGAAATATGTGTTTTCTATATTTTTCTGCATATTCAGCATGTTCTTCCTTTACACCAACACTTGGAAGCTAAAATTGTGGAACATAATCAATTAATACATGACACAACTACATTAAACCACTAACTT
Source organism: Picea glauca (assembly GCA_000966675.3). Lineage (NCBI taxonomy): Eukaryota > Viridiplantae > Streptophyta > Pinopsida > Pinales > Pinaceae > Picea > Picea glauca. The sequence goes on along the minus strand of JZKD02S1729853.1, from coordinate 1,298,204 downwards.
TCATATATTTACAAAAAATAAGAAATTTCACTGACACCTTACTTTCTAAGAGAGTTACTAAATAAAACTGAATAGCGCAATTATTATTATGAGTTGAAGATTTAAACTTTGACTATATTTTAAAAATTTAGAATATATTATCACACTTTCAATTATTTATACACAACCAAAAAGAATCCTATTTACATAGTGTTCCAATAAGACTCCAAGAAGGAGAGAGTTTGGAGCCTAACTAAACTAGTTTTTTTTTTCAAAACAAGTTATTAGAACCTAACTAAACTTTTTTTCAAAACAAGTTATTAAAACCTAACTAAACAACTAGGTTACAACATCGTCTCTTGAAAAAATATGCATATAATCCTTTAGGAAACAAAATTTTACGACTACTCATTGCAAAATAGCTAGACTGGCATTCAAACAAAGTCAAACAGAAACTAGTGGTTTTCGGCATGAAATACTAAAACTGAAACACCATTTTTCCCTTTCCTGATAAGTCTCTTGGACCTCTATTAGATTCTTCTCTCCTCCACCTTCCTAGGTGCTGATGAAACATGCCCATTGGGCAGATACAAGTTGGTCTTCAGATTGTTGAGCTCATCAACATACTTTCAATGCTTTGTTGATGTTCACCACGATTCTCGGAATTGAGGGACTTTTCTTCAAATCTCGCTGCAATATATTCGTTATTGTAGCAAAACAACTCACAGAGATGCTGAGATTTTGCATCTTTGCCCTTAGTTTGGCCAGGATGTTTCACAAAATCCCCATCTTATTCACAAGGACCTCATTAACCACAGATTATTTGCTAGCATTTACTAATAGATCTCAAGGGAGGAAAATTTTCCTAGATACATAAGTGTTATTAATGTTATTGAAGTGCGGTATTTGATACAAAAATGTGGTATTTGATTGCAGGGAAAATTAGCTGCTAAAAGTTTCACAGGATTTTAAAGTTTGAATTTATTGGATCCTTCTCGGTGGATAATAAATTGGCTGCTTAATATATAAATAACATAGGAACTCCAACCATCCTGTTTGAGGAAGAGAAGATGGAGATCTATTTTCTATGTATTATGAAAATCTTTTTACTATTCCCATATTTCATTCTCTTTCTACTGTAGTAGGACAATATTCATATCTCATATTTCATTTTCATTCTACTATATTATGACAATATTCTTGTTCTCTTATTTTATTCTCCTGGTTAATCCTTCTGTATTTTACAGATTTCAATTATCTAATTGTTGGTATCGTCATCTTAACAATGCTTCTGATTAAGAGGTTTGCTTAGATTCATCTCTGAAATTTTTCCATATCTTAATCCCTCCGAACTTTTTTTTTAGTTTCAAGTCTTACTTGTGTATATGCCTTCTTCCCTTTGATTTCCGTTCTTGCAAGCATGTACTTTGTGATGGTTGTTTTAGGTTTGGACACTGATTGTTTTAGATTTGGACACTGAGTAATGGTGTTGTCTAACTGTTCTATGAAATAGTTTTTTTGTCAAAATCTGGCGATATAAATTTACACGAAATCACTATGTGTAAGATATAAGCAAGCCTTCTATTTGGCTTCATACTTGCATAGAGTGGTTCCACGTGCTTTGCATAGAGTGGGTCCGCGTGTTTGGACTCTACCTATTTTTTTCCCATATCAGGAGTTCTAATTTATTTATTACAAATGTACACTTGAATTGGTCAATATCCTAAAGGGTTGAATCCACGTTCACTTGAATTCGTCAATATCCTAAAGGGTTGAATCCAATAAGTGGACATGAAGAACATATGGCCTTTTTGTCAGTCAAGTCTTATGAAACATTAAACATGATATGATATGGAATCTGAGCTCTACAGTCTCTCGGGCCTTGTTTAATGTTTTTAATCTTCAAAAACTATTTGAGGTCATTTAATATTTTTAATATTCAAAAACAATGTGAGGTATTTGAGGTTTGTGTATAGAATTTTATTTTTTTTAAATAAGTTGACTATGAAAACACTGAAACTTTGAGATTTCTTTTCTTCTTTAGGCTGTTGATCTTTTTTTTTTCAAAATTTTCATTTTAAGTGAATCTGCACTTGATTTCAAAACTACCATATATATATATATATATATATATATGAGAATTGTAAACTTTGTCCCCTTCATTTGTATAGAAAGTAAGGTGGTGCTCAAGAAGCACATTTCTGTCATGGAATTAAACCATGTTTCATATTTCCTTTTGCGTTAATTTCATTATTATACATGTAGAGAAATAAACTACGAGTGTTATCTGGTTTTCTTCAATAACATTCCTTTTTTTTTATAGCATGCCCATCACTCCAATCTTTTAAAAACATTGCAGACAGTGGTTAACCAACAGTCAACATTTTTGTAAAAATTACCCTGGATTCTTATTGGTCTGTGTGCTCTATGAAATCTGTCCTCTCATTTTCTTTTTTCTTGTCTTACACTCTAGGTGTAGTCTTGTATTCTCAAAAATTTCCACAGACTACAAATAATATTATAGACTACAACTTACAATTCAAAGCGGTTTGCTAACAATTATTAAAGTTTACCATTTTTTTTTGTCTCCTTCTAGTGTCACTAGTGACATAAGCCATTTTCGCATTTTGTATCAATGTGAGTAATTAAATTTCAAATAGTCTCAACATTCTTTGGCATTCAATGTACAAAGAATGGCAATTGATTAACATTCTACTTGTGTTTCAAGGTATGCAAAATCCAAGTTTAAGGGATAAAAATTTTACGAACAAGTGTGTGGTATAGAAACAAGTAGCGAAGTGATTGGATCTATATTAACAGGGAGGCATGGGTTCAAAACTCCTTGAGTGAATGTAGATGAGGCCAAGTGCAAGTCTTGAATGATTTTGATAGAATAGAAATACCCTGTACAATGTGCCGGTATAGTTGAAGAGTTGAAGGACCATTGTATAAATGTGTTGGACCTGCATAGAATAGATCTAGATAAACAATAATACACACATTTGCAGAGAGAATTGGAGAAAGAAGAATAAGGAGAGAAAGAATGAGAGAATTCTCATTAACCGTTGTGAATAATGAATAATTTACACATGATATAATTTGTATAGCTCAATGAGTTCGACTTGCAGTGAACCAATGCGCCATAGTGGTGGTCTAGAGTGATCTGGACAAACACCAACAATTACGGGAGTGAACTACCACCTATTCTAGTCTCTCAGGCAGTTACGGGAGTGAACTGCCACCTAGTTGAGTTAACCAGTCAACTAGTCTTCATTTAACTGACTGAATAAAGAGTAGTGAGGAGTTAACTCAGGGAATCAATGCTAATACGCCACTTTGGTGATGATACCAAGGCAAGGTCGAATTAGCATGGTGATGATCCCAATGAAACATCTAAACTCAACTCAACTAGTCAAACTGAAGTGTCAACTAAAAGAGAATATTCTCCAGTGGAATATTCTCCCCTAAAATATAGAAGACTGGATAATGACTAATTATGACTAATAAACAAGGAATAACCTTAGTAAAAAGAAATACTAGGTGGGTGTGAAGTAACTCCAACACCCCCTCTGAACATCACTATGGTGAAAATAAAGAATGGGTCCCGACAACGAGGCCATGTTAGGTACCCAAGTACAAAAGATACACTAAAAATAAAGTGAGGAAAGAGGGAAAACCTCATGGGAAACCCCCCCGTTCAAGGTACAATGTATGTAAAAAGAAGAACTAGAGTTGCTAGGCAACTGTGTCCTTCACTCCAAGACAACCTCGCAGAGAATGGAATTTCTGCTTAGTGAAGGTCTTGGTGAAAATGTCTACCATTTGTTCTGCTGAAGGATAGAACTGTAAGTCGATGATCTCCTCGTGTACTGAGTGTTGGATGTAGTTCATGTGGATCTCGATGTGCTTCGACTGCTACCTCTGAACTAGATCTCTGCAAAACTTCAGAGTGCTTTGGTTGTCACACCAGATGACGATCGACCGATGAAACTGAATGCCCAACTTAGTGAGAAAATGTTGTAGCCACATAGCCTGAATGGTTATGTTAACTATCCCTCTATACTCAGCCTCGATTGAAGATAGAGCAATGGCAGCTTGCTTCTTGCTCAACCAACAGATAGGCCCGTAACCAATACTGAGTGAGTAACCATATGTCGAATTGCAATCAATGCTATTTCCAGCCCATTCAGAATCAGTAAACCCACTGAGATCTAATGTAGAGTCTGCTACATAATGAATCCCAAATGTGATGGTGCCCTGTACGTATTGAAGGATATGCTTTGCATCTTTCCAATGTAGCTCATGTGGCCCCTGCATGAACCTGGAAACTGCGCCAACTGCATATGAGAGGTCTGGTCTGGAGTGTGTGAGATACAAAAATCTCCCCACTAATTGTCTATATAGTGTGTTTTCAACCAGCGGAGTCTCCCCACCATCCTCAAGTTTGAATCCTGATAGGAAAGGAGTCGGAGCAGACTTACAGTCTGTCATGTGAAATCTCTCGAGGAGATCTCTTGCATACTTGGCCTGAGACAGTTTGATTCCTGATGCATCTTGAATGATCTCGAGTCCAAGTAAGAAGTGTAGCAGACCCATGTCTGTCATCAAAGACCTGTCATGTAGAATCCTCTTGACTGCAGCAATCGCTGAAGTCGAGCACCCGATGATCGACAAATCATCGACATACAGAACTAAAAGTAGAAGTGAATCAACCGTCCTGAGCATGTATACATTTGGGTCTGATTTACAATGTACAAAGTTCTGTGACAACAGGTAGGAGTCCATCTTGGCATACCATTCCCTCAGAGCCTACTTGAGGCCATAAAGTGACTTCTTCAGTCGACAGACCAAAGATGAGTCCTGCATAAATCCCTGGGGCTGCTCCATGTAGATCTCCTCAGAGAGATCACCATGAAGAAATGCATTCTTCACGTCCATCTGATGGACTTCCCATCCCTTGGCTACTGCAATGGCAAGTGCCAATCGTATGGAATCCATCTTCGCTACTGGAGTGAAGGTCTCATCATAGTCAATACCATGAACCTGTTGAAAGCCTTTAGTGACAAGCCTGGATTTGTATCTGCTGATCTGTACATCTGCTGTGCTCTTAGTCCTGTAGACCCATTTTCATCTAACAAGTTTCCTGCCAAAAGGAAGGGGAACCGGATCCCAAGTCTGGTTCTCGAGGAGGGAGTTGTACTCCTCCTGTATGGTAGATTCCCAAAATGTTTCGTTCTGGGAGTGGACGCTTGTCATATGCAGTCGGCGTAGACAAAGAGTGGTTTCCTTGAATGTTTCAGGCATGGGATTACAAGGTATAATCTCTCCCCTTCTCGGCACTCTTTCCTTTCTTAGAATACTCGACCTTATTGATAACAAATTTCATGGTCGCATCCCATATCAATTGGGAAATTTGTTTAGGTTAAAGTTTCTTTCCTTGGATACGAATCAGCCCAAAGATTCTATTCCACCCACTCTCGGTGGTTGCCGTAGTTTAAGAATCTTATCTATGTACACTAACAATCTCAAAGGAAACATTCCCGAAGACCTGTGCGTTCTCCCCAACTTACAATACATTAACTTAGGAAGAAACAATTTGGTGGGTACAATCCCGGTCTGCTTGGGAAATATATCTTCTTTGACCGCCATATATTTGGAGAGCAACAACCTTTGGGGGAGTGTTCCTTCTGAATTGGGCATGCTAAGCAACGTGAGACTTATAGATCTCGGTGAAAACCATCTCTCAGGACAAATTCCATCTTCTTTGTCTAACTACACTAGTCTTCAAGAATTGGATATATGTCAAAACCAATTAACTGGTCACATTCCCACGGAGTTGTGTAGCAAGAAAAACTCATTAACGGGTCTCTATCTGGGAAGTAATCAGTTGAGTGGCAACATTCCTGCTTCCCTCATCAATTTTACGAACCTTCAAGTCATCTCCTTATCCTATAACCAGCTCAACGGAGTAGTGCCCGAGGAGTTTGGTAAGATGACGCTGCTCTGGAGGCTTCGTTTAGCCGCAAATCAACTGGTTAGTGGCAACAACACGAGCTTTCCCATTCTTACTGCTCTTACTAACTGTTCCACCATACGCTCAATAGACTTAGGTAGGAATAATCTCATGGGATGTTTTCCCTTTTCTATAGGCCGCCTCTCTACAAAAATGTATGACATATGGTTGAACAAGAATGGTTTAGTAGGAGAAATACCACCACAAATTGGAAACCTCACTAGTTTATCATTCCTTGCTTTAAACGATAATTCTTTCATGAGTGCGGTCCCGTCTTCAATCAAAATGCTTCACAAGCTAGAGAGGTTATATATAGGTGGAAACAATTTAGAAGGAAAGATCCCAATGGAAGTCGGGCAACTCAAAGGCTTAGGGCTCCTAGCTGTAAACATAAATAATTTATCTGGAAGGATCCCTGTTTTTATTGCACACCTCCAACAACTGAGATATCTATATCTTGATCAAAACCAGTTATCAGGTAATATACCTTCAAGTCTAGGGAAATGCATGAATTTATTAGATCTAGACTTATCGTACAACATGCTTAGTGGGCCCATACCTCCGGAGGTTGCAGATCTTGCAAATTTAGCTTTGTATTTCAACCTTTCAAACAATTTATTACATGGACCAATCCCTCTGCATGTAAGCAAGATGAATATGGTTCAAGCTATAGATATTTCTACAAATAGGTTAACTGGTTACATTCCAAGTGGGCTCAGAAGCTGCAAAGAACTAGAATACCTCAATCTTTCTTGCAACACACTTGAAGGTCCGATTCCAATGTCGCTCGATGAACTTCAAAGTCTCCAAGACATGGATTTATCCTCCAACAATTTGTCAGGTGGAATACCCATGTCATTGGCAAATCTCAAAGTTCTCATCCATTTGAATTTATCTTTCAACAACTTGTCAGGAGAAGTCTCGAAGGGAGGAGTTTTCAAAAAGGTTGGTGCTACAACATTTTTGGGAAATCCTGGTCTATGTGGACTTTGGGTAAGTCTATCACCATGCTCTTTTCACATACATAAAAGTATTTCACATTTGAAAAGAGTTATCATACCTATTGTTGTAGTTGCAGTCATTATTGTATTGTGTTTGTTTTTGGGATTCTTGTGGAGACAAAATTGCAAGAGGCAAAAGATTAAAGAGAAAGTCAATGATTTTGTTTCCACAACCATTCATTAAGTTATTATATTAAATAAAGAGCAAGAATATGTTGAGAAATAYGTGTTTTCTATATTTTTHTGYATATTCAGCATGTTCTTCCTTTACACCAACACTTGGAAGCTAAAATTGTGGAACATAATCAATTAATACATGACACAACTACATTAAACCACTAACTTTCATATATTTACAAAAAATAAGAAATTTCACTGACACCTTACTTTCTAAGAGAGTTACTAAATAAAGCTGAATATCGCAATTATTATTATGAGTTGAAGATTTAAACTTTGACTATATTTAAACTAGCACAGCTGTTAATACAACAGCTGGAGAATGCCGAAAGATATGGCTGGTAAAGAATTTATTAAATTTTATTATTGATTAACAAATAAATGGTTGCGCTTCATTTATCTGGTGTTAATATTTTATTTTTTGTTAATCACTTATGTGGCAATCAGTTAGCTATCAAAGTAATTTTTAAATATGATTAGGTAAATGTAAAAAAGTAAACACATAAACGGATGTATTTATAATAGCTAGGAAGTTAATGATTGAAATCACAACCATTTATTTTGTGTGACTACTAAGAATATTCTAGCCATATTTAATCCTGTCCATAGAAAAGTTATTAAGCACTAAACCCCTATTAAATCTGCCCATTGTCAATAGGTGTACGCCTTTCGGCATAAAAATTTAGAATAAATTATCACACTTTCAATTATTTACACACAACCAAAAAGACTCCTATTTACATAGTGTTCCAAAAAGACTCCAAGAAGGATAGAGTTTGGAGCCTAACTAAACTAGTTTTTTTTTCAAAACAAGTTATTAGAACCTAACTAATTTTTTTTTCAAAACAAGTTATTAAAACCTAACTAAACAACTAGGTTACAATAATGTCTCTTGAAAAAACATGCATACCATCCTTTAAGAAACAAAATTTTACAACTACTCATTGCAAAATAGCTAGACTGGCATTCAAATAGAGTCAAATAGAAACTAGTTGTTTTCAACATGAAATACTAAAATTGAAACACCATTTTTCCCTTTCCCGATAAGTCTCCTGGACCTCTATTAGATTCTTCTCTCCTCCACCTTCCTGGGTCCTGATGAAACAAGCCCATTGGGCAAATACAAGTTGGTCTTCAGATTGTTGAGCTCATCAACATCAGTGCTTTGTTGATGTTCACCACGATTCTCGGAATTGAGGGAATTTTCTTCAAATCTTGCTGCAATATATTCGTTATTGTAGCAAAACAGCTCGCAGAGATGCTGAGATTTTGCATCTTTGCCCTTAGTTTGGCCAAGATGTTTCACAAAATCCCCATCATATTCACAAGGACCTCATTAATCATAGATTCTTTGCTAGCATTTACTAATAGATCTCAAGGGAGGAAAATTTTCATAGATACAGAAGTGTTATTAATGTTATTGAAGTGCGGTATTTGATTAAAAAATGTGGCATTTGATTTCAGAGAAAATTAGCTGCTAAATATTTCACAAGATTTTAAAGTTTGAATTTATTGGATCCTTCTCGGTGGATAATAAATTGGTTGCTTAATATATAAATAACATAGGAACTCCAACCATCCTGTTTGAGGAAGAGAAGATGGAGAGCTATTTTCTATGTATTATGAAAATATTTTTACTATTCCCATATTTCATTCTCTTTCTACTATACTAGGACAATATTCTTGTCTCGTATTTCATTTTCTTTCTACTATATTATGACAATATTCTTGTTCTCTTATTTTACTCTCCTGGTTAATCCTTCTGTATTTTACATATTTCAATTATCTAATTGTTGGTATCGTCATCTCAACAATGCTTCTGATTAAGGGGTTTGCTTAGATTCATCTCTGAAATCCTTGCATATCTTAATCCCTCCCAACTTTTTTTTCAGCTGCAAGTCTTACTTGTGTATATACCTTGTTCCCTTTGATTTATGTTCTTGCCAGCATGTACTTTGCAATGGTTGTTTTAGGTTTGGACACTGATTGTTTTAGATTTGGACACTGAGTAATGGCGTTGTCTAACTATTCTATGAAATAGTTTTTTTGTCGAAATCTGGCGATATAAATTTACACGAAATTACTATGCGTAAGATATAAGCAAGCCTTCTATTTGGCTTCATACTTTCATAGAGTGGGTCCGTGTGCTTTGCATAGAGTGGGTCCGCGTGTTTGGACTCTACCTATTTTTTTCCCATATCAAGAGTTTTGATTTATTTATTACAAATATCAACTTGAATTGGTCAATATCTTAAAGGGTTGAATCCAGGGTCACTTGAATTGGCCAATATCCTAAATGGTTGAATCCAATAAGTGGACATGAAGAACATATGGCCTTTTTGTCAGTCAACTCTTATGAAACATTAAAGATGAGATGATATGGAATATGAGCTCTATAGTCTCTTGGGCCTTGTTTAATGTTCTTAATCTTCAAAAACTATTTGAGGTCATTTAATATTTTTAATCTTCAAAAACTATGTGAGGTATTTGAGGTTTGTGTATAGAATTTTATTTTTTTAAAATAAGTTGATTATGAAAACATTGAAACTTTGAGATTTATTTTCTTCTTTAGGCTGTTGATCCTTTTTTTTTCAAAATTTTCATTTTAAGTGAATCTGCACTTGATTTCAAAACTACCATATATATATATATATATATATATATATATATA
>JZKD02S1729853.1:1262502-1279840 GCA_000966675.3 Picea glauca | reverse complement strand
CTTGAATAACTCTTGGACACCCATGTACAATATGTAAAAGCTAAGATGACCCCCAAAATGAGAAGAACAAAAACAATAACCACAAGGATCAAACCTTTGAGATGTTGCATTTCTTATTTGTTGAGATGGAGGCTTTGCTTGTTGTAATTATGTCGCTGAAAATAAAATAGTTAAATGACGAGGAACCCAAATCAAAACCTATCTTACAAAATCCATGTTTTGAGCTACAAATTGTACAAATCAGAATTACATTCGGTATAATATGAAAAAAATGGATGGGATAAATGATCATATTCTCTAATCATCAATGTCCATTGTCAAAACCAAAGATACATGCCTGGAACATCCCTGAATCTATCTAGAATGTCCTCAAAATCTGTTCTAAACACTCTTGAAAGCTACCTAAAATGTCTTGTGTATGGCCAGCAAATCTCTGAGTCCTTGATGAAGTCCCTGTCAAATTGGGGATGTTTCGTATGGTTCTCCATATCCCTGAAACACCGAAATGGCTGATATGGGTTTTTTCCTGAGTGCGGGATAGATCCCTATGCAATGTAGTGTTGAACTCTCTACCAAATTTTCACTTGATTTTGTAATCTTACTCTTTGGTGCCTCAGTTGCAACTGGTTCAACTCTGCTGAAGTATATTTGTTGCTTCCAATCTCAACTAATCTCTATGAAACATATTTTAAATTTATTTGAAAATATCCAACACCTTTCAATGGTCTTTAGTTGTAGAAAATTATACAACTTAGACTTTATTTCCTGATAAATCTCCCTTTTGTATTGGGACACCTATTCTTGTCTCCGACATTTGAATTTTTCTAGATTCTAGACTCTATATCGTCTTCTTTGACTGTCTAAATTTTTTCCACATTTCTCATACCATGTATGTAGGTTACGAACCTTTTGATATTCAAGTACATGGCATACAACTAGATATGGTGAAGCAGTAGAGCTTGAGAAGGAATTAATGGTCGTGTTAATGGCGGAACTGTTGGATTTCTTACACTTGGCAGTAGGTTTATTGCACCTACCTGGATGTTGGACCCATATTGGGCGGTTTCTGTCTACTTTCTACTAGTTTAGGTCTGTTCTATATTTAGGACTACTGGATTACTTGGGACTTGGAGGATTCGTCCTCTCTACTAACAGAAGCAGAGCCTTAAATCCCTTCCTTAACTTCTCTATATTCTTGTGCTTAAATTTTATTAACTACCTAAGTGGAGGTCATATCTAAGCCTACCATCTCTTCGGTGGCGCGAGATGACAATTAATGGAGTGGGCTTACAACTCAAAAGTAGTTAATGGAAAATCTTACATATCTTTATTTTTTTCTATGGAGGTCTTATCATAGTTCGTTGTAACTTAGGTTGTGCAAGGTGGAAGTCAATGGTGGACTCCTCGAACACCTTCCTGATGGAGACTGAGGTCAACGCACTCAAGAGTGCGGCTGACAAGGCCCTCTCGAAGAGTGTCAGACTCTTCGTCTCAAAAAACATGCAAATAGTTGAAGCTATCTTACCACCTTCTTCCTTGAACTTGGGAAACCACTTGTTATCCTCTTCCTTCGATACCTGTGAGCCTTTGGCATTCACTCCCTTGTCACCTTCCACTTCACTTCCGGGACTGGTCTCCTCGTTTGGGTGTTCTAGTTTGCACCGGAGTGTGGGTTTTCGTGAACGTCGTCCTTCTGTGAAAAAGTGGAAACCTAAGAGTTCTGGGTGAAAATGAGCGTGGGAACCTAACAAGACTAAACACCGCTTAATCATGGGTTTAGACGTAGGTCTAGAGGAGAGCGTCTGCCTTTCTCTCTGTGGACTTGTTGGTAGGATTTTCTATCGCACTCTGTGTAAGTGTTCTCTCTTGAATTGGATTTCAGGTGCCTGGTTTCCTTTGATGGGATATGTTCTAGATATTATCTCTCTCTCACATGGCTGGTTTGCTCTTCTTTTTAACTCACCGGAGGATGAAAAACCCATTCTAGATTCTCTCTAGACTATCAATGGTTGTAGCCTAATGCTTAAGAGATGGAGGGTAAGATTTGATCCATGCACAGATTACTTTAGACTTCATCACTTGTGGGTTTTTCTTCCCAGCCTACCACTTCATTATTGGACGAAAAAATCTCTTACAGCCATAGGCAACGAGCTTAGACGTTTTATCTGTTTGGATGACAATATTTTAAAGGGTTCTGATAGAAAGATGGCCAGGATACTGGTTGAGTTGGATGTACATGCGAGGTTACCCAAGAAATTGGATATTATTTGGCGAGGTCGCATGGTGACTCAGCACCTAGATTACCTTGGCATCACATTTCGTTGTACAAGTTGTCGCATGATTGGACACCTTAGGAGTGATTGTACTGAAGAACCGGAAGAGGATGAATCAAAAGCTTCTTACCTTCGCAAGCTATCGCGGGAGGACTCACCAGGCGTTGATTCATTTGTTGTGGTGAATGATGATTATACAAACATAGGAGACTGGCCATCTTCACCTCTGGACACTCTCACCGGTAAGCTTAAGCAACAGTGCGCTACTTTTTATTATACCCTTACTTCTTGGGAAAGGAATTTATTGGACTCATCTGTTATCTTGGGGATGGGGCACTTAAGACCACCTGTGTCTGATCCTTTGAAGACTCTATATTTTCCTCCTTCACCCTCTGTGGTGCAAGAGTCCCCTCAAGATTTTCCTACCCCATAGTTTTCGTCACCTTCTAGAGACGAAAGGGATCCCACTAATCCTTTGGCTCTCGATGAGGTTGCCTTATCTTCGAGTCCTTTTCATTTAACTATTCCTGAACATATTACTACTGCAGTTCTTCCTACCACTGACTCTGAGCTTATTGGGGTTGCTCCTACGACTTATAGAATTTTGGCATCTGGTCACTCTACCCTCGGGAACTTGCTTACTACTTCAGCTCCTACCACAGTTTAGACGCTGCTACCGGTTCTGATTCCTACTTTTCAGGGTAGGTCTCTGATCATCCGAGAGAGCTCGGACTTACCTATTTCTTCGCCCAGTGTTAATACTAGTGACACAACTGGGATAGACTACTCTTGGTCTCATGGTTTGGGACTTGAAACTTCACCTATTAAAACCCACAGTGCTCGGAGAAAGGCTACTACTTCTTTTACTCTTCTGAATAATTACTCAACAGACTCATCTAACCTTGGGGTGCTTAGAGGCATTAAATCCCTAGCTAGGTCCTTTCCATGATACTTCTCTCCCTTAATATCATAGGGGTGGGTGGCACCCTCAAAAATGCCTCCCTCAGGAGACTTATTGACAAAACTCTTCCTAGCATTATTTTTTTACAAGAAACTCTGGTCGACGAGCAGCGTGCTCGGGAATTCTTCAGTAGCATAAGACCACAGTGGTTTGTTAGTGTTGTAAGCTCAGTGGGAAGATCGGGTGGGTTACTTGTTTCTTGGGATCCCATTAAGTTTGAGCTGGAACCTTTCTTATGTTGTGGCGGTATTTTGATGACAAGTACCCATTGTGCAAACAAAAGACAGGTTAATCTTCTCAATGTTTATGGTCCTTATATTGATAGGATTGCATTTTGGACAAAAGTCTCTGCTTTTGGCCTTCTGGCTAAACCTAATCTTATAGTTGCGAGTGATTTTAATTTTACCATATCAACTAATGAGGTGTGGAGGACTCTGCTTTACAAGATCCGACAACCTTACAGTTAAAATAAATCTTCATAAACAACAAACTTGTGGATTTATTGTCGGCTGCTATGGTTCCTAATTGGAGGAATGGTAGAACTGGTTCGGAGTGTATCTCTAAGAGACTGGACCTTGTTTTTATTTCTGAAAATCTTCTTCAACTTTCAGAATGATACAGATCCTGGGTTGAATATCCATTCGTCTCGGACCATGCTCCTATCTTCCTACAGCTAGATTCATCCTCTCATCGATCGACTTATCCATTTAAATTCAACCCAGTGTGGTTACAGTGTTATAACCCTAATTTGTACCATACATGCTTACCTGGCATCAGGCCATCTTAGATTCCTTCTTTGTCAAAACACTACTAAACAACTCTTCTAAAAACTCCATTTTTAAAAGTTCGTGCTAGCTGACCCACTATAGCTTGCGTGGATCTACAGTGTCCATGCTAGTTGGCCCACTACAACCCGCGTGGACCTTCAGAAGCACGAAAAAAGGAAAGTTGTCAATGGAACACACAAATTTGGGTGAGTTAACTGAATCTTTCGTCCATGCATGGCCGAGGGTTCGCCCAAATACCTAGCTTCTTCTAGCCTATAAAAGAAGGGTTAGGGGTCCTATTTGGAAGAGGAGAATAATAGTAAAGAAACTCTACCCAATTGTACATTCCCATTGTCCCAACCCTTTAGCCATCCTTGTGCAAAGAGAGATACAAAGCAAAGAAGTTGGAGGACATTTGAAGAGGAGCCCAGGATCAGGATTCGCGGAGCGGTGGCCGGTCTCGACATTGTAAGTTGATTCATTAAAGGTAATAATAAAGAAATTCTTTTCCCGTCCCACTATATGAGTTCTTCATAGTTTAGTAAATATATGTTTGAATCTCTAACCCATTAGTCTGTAGGTAAAATTCATGTGTAGTTTGTTGCTTGTTTTGTATGCAGGTCAACCTTGGGAGGAGAGTTGCTAGCAAGCGATCAAGCATAAAGAAGGATCGACATCGAACATCTGGAACAAGGTATGCTGGTTTAACCATGTATTTATTGAAAAGAAATGGGGATTAGGTCTGGGGACGAAGGTAGAAAGTAGGTTTCTTTTGGTCATATCTTCATGCATAACATAACCCTATTTGCTAGTCCGTAGGGAGATTTCCCACCACAACAGAATTGGCGACCTTACTGGGGAAGTCTCTAGGGTTCTTGGGAGTATTTTTGGGTAGTTTTAAAAGACTGGTTTTCTTGCCTGTTTTTTGATGTTTCTGCGAAGTTTGAGCTAGAAGAGAGTCTGGTTTTCCATACCAGCTATCTCTGTTATTTTCTTGACTGTGTTTTTTCGAGACCCACAGAGGTACACGCAGCCTGCATAAGGTCTGCACGCATGTACCCGCGTCCTACTCTCTTACAGCCCGTGTGTAAACGCTAGCTGAAGAAGTAGCAGTGGCGTGTAGATTCTAGAAATTTTTTGAGGCTATCATCCTCTTTCCTGTCAGAATCAGTCATTCTCAGGGGTTTTCTGAAATTCTTTCTAAGTCTTGGTTGTTTGCAGTCTTGTCTCAGATTGGTTTGTTTTATGATTTTTTTTCCTTACATTGTTTTCTTTTTTCTGTTATAAAGAGTGTCTAAGCCTTCAAGAGATCCTGGTTCTCAATATCAATGGTCTCTTCCTAGTTTGGATTGTCTATTTTTAGTTGTTTCAGAGTTTTAGAGATACACGCGACCTGTATAAGGCCAACACACATGTACACGCCCTCTGACTCTACACAGCTCACGTGCACACACTTGTTGTTGGATTGTCAGTAGTGTGCTTGTGCAGGATAGTTTTTGTTGAGGGTAAGGCAATCATCCTTTCCCTTGACAGGAGTTATACCTCTCAGGTTTTTGAATCTCTGTCCTAACAGTCAATAGCTTAGCGTTGATCTTAGCCTTAGCTTGTTTTTTTCATTTAAAAGTTGTCATTAAATTTTTTTTCTTTAGGGTTTTTAGACAAGTGTGAGAGTCATTTTTTTAAAGTTGCTAGTGTGTGATTTCTGGAAGTGATTCTTTGCGATCTGCAATTAGGCCAGAATTGTTTTTCTTGGTTTTTTACTTGTCGTTATTTTTCCTTTTTTTCTTTATCAACATTTAAATAAAAATAAAATCTCTCTTTCATTTTCTTGTTTGGTTTAAAAGTGTGTTTTTGAATTAGTAGCCAAGGAAAAATCTTTGTTTTCTTAAGTTCTTGATAGTTTACTTAGATCATAAGTAACTCGTAGTCGAGTGAAATCCTTCTTTAAGTTTGCTGATTCAAAAGTTCTTAGAAAAGAAAAAAAAAATTGAAAAGTTGTTGCAAATTTGCGTTAAGTGAAAAATTATGTTTCCAGCTTTCTGTTCATTTTTAATTTTTTTTTACTTTCGTCTTTCAAACATCATTAGTTTCACTTTTGTACCCTTTGACATAAGACAAGCCATAAAATTAATGCTAAATCTAAAATTTATTAGACTTTTATGTTTGTAGGGTTAACCAACTAGTTCAGGATTAGGGCCTTGGATTAGGTTGGAGAGGAAACTCTTCAAGGCCATTAAAATCAAACATTGGAGTCTAAGTTAGGGAGTGTCTAAGTCCAGTATCGTGAAATTTATCTAGGACCCCCCTCTAACACAAGGGATAAACACGAGGTCACGTGTAGAAAGGTAGCGGAGATAACCCCTCCAAAGCTGGACCAATCGTAGTGGAGAACACATATAGAGGGCTTGTTTTTGGATTATGTTGATTGCATTTGCCACGAGGCTTTGTGGGTCTTGAATCTGTTCGATATCCTAAGTTGTCTTCCATACCACTTTCTTTCGATACCCTTGACAGGTTTCGGGCTCGATACCTTTCTCATTTTGGTCTACTCGACTTTCGACTGTACCCGCTTGGTGGCTGTTTATGTGCTGGCAACCTAGTTGCCTATCTTTTCTAGGGACATACACAGGTGATTGTGGGGGTATACTATGGTACCTAGGACAGACATCAGGCCATGCTTTGTAGAGTATACCCAGAGGGTGCTTCCATTTTCGAGTTGCACTTGCACCAGTAAGTTTCTCTAGTGTTGGTTGTTGTAACTGTTCTTCCAATTAATTTAGTGTTTGCCTGTCTTATCTTATAGGGACTTTTTTTAGTGCGTGTTGTTTTTGAATATTTAGACTACCCTAGAGTGTATTTGATCTTCTCACACAGTGGAGGATCATGAGCTTTGCCGGTCACGAAGGCTTCTTGGCCTGCCGCCAGTTACACTAGAGCCACCCCCGCCACCACTACAGTGAAAGCTAGACCAACAAGGGTCTTTTGAAGCAACCGGGTCACAAGAAATTGTTCTCGACCAACATCCAGAGGAATCGACCATTTTAGACATTGGAGAAAAAGCTTTTAGTCTGGTTGAAACCTCCACCATTGATCTTTCGGCACCCACCATCATATCAATTCATCCTTACGAGTGCCAGACAGTGTCACACGCAGTAATGGAAATAAATGTTGTTACTCCTTTTGGGAATTCTGCAATTCCCACTATGGTTGTCACCATAGGAGAGTTTCCACCTCCTAACCCACCGTCACTGGTCTGAGCCACCATGGTCTCGACCACCACTACATCGCACAATGGTTCGACCCCATCTCTGGCGGCAGCCACAACCCCTTTTACACCAAGTGTGACAGGCCCTCCATTCTCATACAGGATGCCTAGTTCATGTACAAGTCCTGTACTTTTCTACTCCACTTCATAGGCTTTAGGTTTGGGGGCAGGGAGCTCACACGCTCCTCTGCAAGAACACATGGGGGGCACTCCTGCTCCTTTCAACACTTTCCCTTACGGGGGAGGTCATATACCTCCTTCGTCCCCTTCCCTCGGTGGCATGCATCAACAATCTGTCGGGCCACCTGCACACCATATTTTATTTGGAGCAGGGAGTCAAGGACCACCTTCACATAATATGTTGGTTGGTTTGACACCATTTTCTTTGTATGGTGCGTTTGGTAACAACGCCTTCTCGTCAGCTACTTTCCCAACTGGGGGCAACCCCGGTTTCGGACAATCTATTCCTATGCAGGGTACTATTCCTGCACAGGGGGCACACCCAGGAACTTCTTCCGCATCAGGGCCTTGGAATTATGGGAAAGGATCTGTTCCCTCATCCAGAATGCTGATCTGGGGTAATTCTTTTCATAATCAATGGAACCCCAGACAAAGCACTATGCCTATCCCCATGAGACTGACATGGGGCAATCCTTCCCAAAGTCCATCGAATGTAATGCATGCCCAACCATCTATGTCCTATTTTGGAAATGAGCCGATGATTTCTCCTCACACGCAAAATCCATATGCTGGCCATGGCCATGGTTTTTACTAGAACCCAGGCCAGCAGCCGAACTTTTCCTGGCAACTTGGTGCCAGTCAAACTCTAGGCCCCTTTTTTCCAGGTTATCACCAACAACCCAAACTACCCTTCCTGGCAACCTTGCATTTGCCAGACTTGACAAGGTTGTTGAATGACCCTATCTGTCACGATCCGCGTTGGCCTCCTATGCCGACGAAGTTTCCTTTGGACATCCCAAAGTTCAAATCCAAGCCTAGTGAAGATCCAGGAGATCATGTGACTACCTTCCACCTTTGGTGTTCATCTAACTCATTAAGAGATGACTCCGTACAGTTGCGATTGTTTCAACACACTCTCATTGGGAGTGCTGCGAAATGGTACATTGAGCTCAACCACTCAAGATACTCTTCCTTTGGTGACTTGGCAATGGCCTTCCTAAACCATTTCCAATTACCTGTGTGATACAACGCTGGTACAAAATTGCTGACCAATTTCTCACAAACAAAAGCGGACCATATCTCTGATCACATCCGAGAATGGAAATGCCAAAAGAGTTTAATTAAAGTATCAGCCCCACTAGCATTCCTGCTCGAGTGGTTTCTTAAGTATTTGGTCCCATAGTTGTCCAAAGATGTCGCGACGTCGGGAGTATTTTCTGAAGAAGACTCCATCATGAGAGCTCAACAAATTGAGCTAATCTATTCTCAGTCCGGTTTATTATACGAGATCTTGCCAGATGCACCATGCTCAATACTTGATAAAACCAGACAGAGAGCTAGACCACATGCCGATGGTGTTGTAGGTTCAGCACAAACAAAGCCTGCTAAGCAACTAATGAATCAATTGCAACAGTTGTCTATACAACACACAACGACCAGCCAAACTACTGCTTTGGCTGCTCCCCCTACCAAAACGTCGGATGTACACACAGTGTAATTAACTAACCCAAAGGCCACCCAACAGCCTGAAGGAAAGAAAAAAAAATGAAATAAGGGTAAGGGGGATAAGAAACCCATTGATAATGCTAGCGGGGGAAATACTGAGAAACGAAAGGCGAGGTATCCATGCAACTTATGCGCGGAAGACCACCTGACCCATCTATGTCCTCAGCTTGCAGAAGCCCAAAAGTTTGTGACGCAACAACAACCTGCTGTGTTAACCAATCCATTTGAACATGGGAAAAATCTAACACAAGCCTCTGCAAGCACGGAAGGGGGCAACCAAGGACCCTCTCCATCTTCGAACAACTCCACATCCACAAATTTATATATGGTTAAGGGTGATTCTTTTATATCAACTAGAGCACATGACTATAGTAAACCAAGCACTTCTGAGAAGGGAAAAGAAGCTGAACTCCCATCTCTTCCTCTACAGATTGAGAAGACGTTGGGAGAAACAATGACACGCATCCCCAAAGGCACGTTCAAAAAGGATTCTCACAACCGAAACGCAAGGGCCACCAAAAACTATTCAGTGGTGGAAGATTTATCACAAACCCCTTGTGCGATGTCTGCTTGGAGGTCCTTCAAAGCTGTCCTTCTCAGAGGAAATCCTTTTTAACCACTTTAGGATCTACCGAGACTTGTAATCCGGGTACAATCATGCTGGATACAACTGACTTAAAACCTCATTTGCCTTACCAAGTAGCATTTCAGATAGTAGTGGCTTATCCCACAAAAACTTTTACTTGGAATATCTTCCGCATGGTGGTTGATGAGGGAGCCTCGACATGCTTTATGTCGCTGGCATGTTGGAAGGCCACTGGCCAACCCGTTTTGTCTCCATCACCTACTCTCCTCACTTCTTTCAATGGTTGTTCATTCCGACCACATGGTATCATTCCCTCTTTCCCTGTGCAGTTAGGAGGGAAGACCGTGTGTGTCGAGGTAGAGGTAGTCAATGCTCCCCTTGACTATAACCTATTGTTAGGAAGGAGTTGGACTTATGCCATGCAAGCTGTGGTTGCTACATTTTTTTGGGTCTTGTTGTTTCCACACGAGGGTCGGATAGTGACCATCGATCAATTGTCTTTCTCCAGACCTCACCCTTCATTGGGGGCATCCACAATCTCGATGATCGATAATCCTCAACTAGGTGTAGTCAACATAGGGGTTGGTTTGTGCCCATCTTTGATGGGTACCTTCGATTAACTACCCCCTCAAGGTGATATCAAGTTTATATCCAATCACCATAAGGTTGAGATTTTTCAAGTTTCATCGTTCCGCATGACTTACTTCGACGATCCATGGATACTTCCTTCCCCAACAACCACGATGGAGGGGACAGGGAATCCAAGCATGTCCATGCCCTTGTCTATAGCTGAAGTAGCGTACTCTTTAGTCCAGCAAGCTTTAGGCAACCCAGATCCAACTCTTGCACAAGAGTTAGATCCACTTCTAGAGCCTATTTGGGCTCAAGGTTCTCTCGCTGAAACTGATTCGTTAGAATTAGTCTTGCCCTCTGACGAAGCAGTAATTGAAGCAATGACTAGTTCGGACAAACCCTGGGATGATCTTCATCATAGATCATACTTCCTCCCAGAGTTAAGCAAAATCAAGGCCGAAGAATTCACGTTGACTATGAATGGAGATAGGTCTTGTCCTATTAATCCATTAGCTACACACAAGATCTATGCTGAGGGTAATATGGCAACCATTGCTAAAATGATACCTATCAATATCTCCAGAACCCCTGGTGTCATAGACAATGTTTTCGTCAAAGCATACTGCTCCCCCGAGGAGATGCCAAGCATCGACCCACAAAGAGTCGATCATGAGCTAACTTTTTTTTTTTCATGCACGCTTTGAGATCCGAAAGAAACATCTGGAGAGACTTCATTTATTCTTTTCAATATCGTTCGGATTAACTGAGAAAAGTAACCTCTACGGGTCTTCTTTTAAGCCCTTTTTAGACCCTCTAAACATGAAAAGATTGCCGAGCAATCTTGTGGCCTTTCATGCTCGTTAAACTGAAATTTGAAGTCACGTCTGTCCAACAGTAGTTTACCCCTTTTTCAGTCCAGATGGTCAACTGTACGAACAAAGGTATACTCTATGAAACTTTCGTTCTTTAGAAGAGTACTCTCAGGTATAATTTTACCCCTTTTTCGGGCCTGAGGGACTAAACTTATGAAAAAGGAAACCCCATGGAGTCCATAGTTAAGCTCTTTTCAGACTCACTAAAATTGAAAAGATCGTCGAGTGACCTTATCCTTTCACACTCATTAAACTGGTCTAGAAGAACATTTTTGACAGAGTCCATAGTTAAGCTTTTTTCAGACTCCTTAAAAATGAAAAAATGGTCGAGTGATCTTGTCCTTATCACACTCGTTAAAATGGTTTTGAATAAACCTCTTGTTGGTGCTGGCTTACCCCTTTTTTGAACCGACTAGACTATCTTCGAAAAAGGTACCCCAATGGAGTCTCCTTTTATGTTTTTTCAGATTCCCTAAATATGAAAAGCCACCGAGCTTACCTTCCTTGGGCTCGTTAAACTTACATCGAAGGATGTTACCATTGTGTGTTTTGTTAATCGCATTTGCATACCTTATACACTAGCCTTGTAGAACTTTGCTTCTGCGTCTTAACACCCTTGGCCCCAAGAGGATTTTTCCCGAGTATCATTATTCTGAACATCATTCTTGTCCTTGCGCCTTGAACTTGTATGTTTGTAACACTCGATTCTCCATTGTAACGTAAAATTCCTTTATTTTTTTCCAAAATCATTGAAAAAGTAAAAAAAAAAAGTCAAATATACCCCAAAAAGAGGAAGGGAAAAGTATTTTCTTTATTGGCAGCATAATGAGTCGCCCTTGGATAAAGCACATCTGTCTGTATGTTCGTCAAACTATGGGATGTAATACAACCTTAGGAAACTGTTCTCGCTACATAGAGTTGTGTCCTCCCCTGTTTGGTTATTCTTCCAAACATATGGAGAGTTTGCATTGCCTCCTGCTTCATAAACTTATGATTAATGCCATGCTGCCTAAGTCTCATCATTTTTCGTGTTTTTGTCCAAGTGAAGTTTCTACAAAGCCTGAGTCGACCCCTCTGCAATTTTTCTCTTGCTCTCATACCCGGCCATCCTGAATGTCCAATCAAGTGCTTGTTCAAAATCCATGAAGCCTTTGGTCTGATCATCAAGATTATCTAGTCCATGACTGACGAGTCATCGAAGACCTCTCGATAGTGAAGTCATACACTCATATTACACTACTACCTTGATTTTTGAAGATTTTGAATTTGTTGCTCGAGCTCTGAAGATCTCATCTCTAGCCATCAGATTGTATCATCTTCTAAAAGATGGATACTCTATATGTATATCTTTTTTATTTCGAGATGTAGCTCCACTGTATATTGTTCGTGGCTACACTTTATATAGTTATTTGACATCGATCTACAATGTATTTGATTCTATTTTATCCCAAGCATGGGTATGCCCGCCTCGGTGAGACATTTGTTATTTTGCAGATGATGCCTCCCAGTTCCTAGTCCCTAGGCTCACTTGTTCGGCACATCAGTAAAGATTGGTAATGTATTTTGGCCATTAGATGCTCTTCTAACCTCACAAATTAGGGGGAATATACTATAACCCTAATTTTCACCACACATGCTTACCTGGCATCAGGCCATCTCAGATTCCTTCTTTGCCAAAACACTACTGAACAACTCTTCTAAAAATTCCACTTTTAAAATTCCACACTGGCTGACCCACTACAACCCGCGTGGATCTATAGTGTCCACGCTAGTTGGCCCACTATAGCCTACGTGGACCTTCATAAGCATGAAAAAAGGAAAGTTGTCGATGGAGCACACAACTTGGGTGAGTTAACTGAATCTTCTGGCCATGCATGGCCGAGGGTTCGCCCAAATACCTAGCTTGTTCTAGCCTATAAAAGAAGGGTTAGGGGTCCTATTTGGAAGAGGAGAATAATAGTAAAGAAACTCTGCCCAATTGTACATTCCCATTGTCCCAACCCTTTAGCCATCCTTGTGCAAAGAGAGATACAAATCAAAGAAGTTGGAGGACATTTGAAGAGGAGCCCAGGATAAGGATTCGCGGAGCGGTGGCCAGTCTCGACATTGTAAGTTGATTCATTAAAGTTAATAATAAAGAAATGCTTTTCCCGTCCCACTATATGAGTTCTTCATAGTTTAGTAAATATATGTTTGAATCTCTAACCCATTAGTCTGTAGGTAAAATGCATGTGTAGTTTGTTTCTTGTTTTGTATGCAGGTCAGCCTTGGGAGGAGAACTACTAGCAAGCGATCAAGCGTAAAGAAGGATCGACATCGAACATCCGGAACAAGGTATGTTGGTCTAACCATGTATTTGCTGAAAAGAAATGGGGATTAGGTCTGGGGATGAAGGTAGAAAGTAGGTTTCTTTTGGTCATATCTGCATGCATAATATAAACCTATTTGCTAGTCCATAGGGGGATTTCCCACCACAACATACAAGACCTAGATTTTGCGAGCGACTAGTCACTGAGGTTTGGATTGACTAGTCTTTTCTACAAGAATTTGACTTGCAAAGATGTCTTGCGTGGAAGCTGAAACACTTAAAATTGAAGGTTAAAATTTAGGCACATCAATAGAAAATCAAAAATACTCATAGAATCTCACAACTGGAAGATATTATACAGTCATTGATCCTAGAACATTTTGTGGGAACTAGATCGACTGAACTTGAAAAACAATTAAAGACTCTAGAGGAGGAGAAAAATAGGCTCTTGATGGACGAGGGAGCACTTTGGCACCATAAGATCAGAGCTATTTGGATCAAGTGCAAAGATCGAAATACTAAGTTTTTTCATCACTTTTCCAGCTACAGGAGGAATCAAAAGCATATTTGGGAATTAAATATGGATACAACAGACATTATTATAGGACAGGACAAGCTGATTCCAACAACTTACCATTATTTCAAAAATTCTTATAGTGATCTGGGACTTACAAATATTATTGACTAAGCTACTATCACTGGACTCTTTCCTAGACTTATTAGTGAGAGGGAGGTGGAACAAATTACTGGTGCTTGTACAAAAGAGGAGACTTGGAAAGTTCTAAATACTTTCAAAAGGGATAAAAGCCCTGGACCCGATGGTTGGATTATTGAGTTTTACCTTCACTTCTTTGAACTTGTTGGTGATGATTTTTGGGAACTGGTTGAGGATACTAGGATCAAAGGAGCGGTCAATCAGGCATTAAACTCCACCTTCTTGAATCTTATTCCTAAGACCAACCTTCTGACTTCCCTTAACGACTACATGCCTATTTCTTTGTGCAACCTTTGTTATAAAGTCATTACCAAAATTCTTGCTAATAGGATAAAACCTTACTTGTCTGGAATTATCTCTGGAGAACAATTGGGTTTCCTTAAAGGACAACAAGTTTTGGATGCCATAGGAACTGCACAGGAAGTTTTACACAACATCAAACAGAAAAAGCTCCAGGAAATGATTTTAAAGTTAGATCTCAAAAAATCTTGTGATTGTATTAATTGGAACTTCTTGCGATTAATACTTCTACAATCTGGTTTCGGTCATCATTTCACGAGATGGATCATGGGCTATGTTTCTAGTGCCACCATATTCGTTCTGGTGAATGGGGAGGCAACCCCATTCTTCCATAATGAGAGAGACATGAGGCAGGGTTTCCTACTCTCATCCCTATTTTTCATCTTGGCTATGGAAGGATTGAGCATTCTACTCAAAATTAGTCAAGAAGTAGGGAGACTCACATGCATTAAGGTTTCAAGGCTCATCAAGATTATGCATATTTTTTTCATGGATTATGTTCTTTTTGCGACCAAAGCTGATTCACAAGAATGGATGGAGATTGACTCTATTCTTAAATTCTTATGTCGAGCTTCGAGGCTCCAGATTAATGTGACAAAGTCTACCTTACACTACTCGAGGCTTACAGAGGTGGACTTAGACACGTACAAGAACATCTTCTCGTACAAATTTCTAGAGATCTTGGTTGGTCTGAGATATCTTGGTTATTTTCTCAAACCATACTGCTATAAAGTGGTTGATTGGCATTGGTTACTCATAAAATTTGACAAAAGGATTGTGCATTGGTGCAATAGGTGGCTAACACTTGGAGGGAGATTTGTTCTTATTAAATCAGTTTTGGATAGCCAGGCAGTCTTCTGGATGGCGCTGACTACTATCCATGTTATTGTATTAAAAAGGATTCGACATCTAATTTCTACTTTTCTCTGGATGCGTGGTAGTGAAAATAAGCATCTTCATCTTTGTCACTTAGATTCCATTGCTAAACCTAAATTGGTGGGTGGTTGGGGGATGAGAAACATTTTCCCGTTTAATAAAGATTTGGCATCCAATTCACTATGGCGTGTGTTGTCACAAGATGAGATTTGGCATCGGGTTATTATTGGTAAATATATCTCACATCTTTCAGTCTCGATTTGGCTCAAACATACTACTACAAGTTCGGAAAATGCTTCTCCGATCTGGAGATCACTACTGAAATTTTTACATATCATCCAACATTGGCTATGTTGGAAACCCGGATCCGCCCACATAATTCATATTGGTCGGGATACAATTCTGGGATTGGGGACTTTTTCTTTTTTATCACTGGAGCTCTTGAACAAATTACACGAACAACATATTTATTATCTCTTCCAAGCCAAGGGTCTCATAGACCAAGGGGCTTTCAGTTCCCGGTGGAAAACTTGCATAGAATTGGATCTTTCTAGGGACTTGGCTATTGAATGGCAGCGATATTGTAAGGCTCTACTTGGAGTGGCGATACAACTAAGGGAATGGGAGGATACATTGATCTGGAGTGGAGCCGATCATTCTGGTAACATATCAGCCAAGAATCTCTATAATGCAATCACTTCTACCATATGGATCCAGAAATGTACCGGTTGGAGAAAGCAATTTTTGCATTGGAATATTCCTTTGAAAATCAAACTTTTTATTTGGCTAGGTGCAACCAATAAGATATTGACCTGGGATAATATTTTATGCCAGGCCTGGGAGGGACCTAATAATTTCCTTCTGTGTCATTTTAATTATGAATCTATTACACATATTTTTATAGGCTGTACATTTACACAACAAGTATGTCACAAACTCTTTATTTCCCTTAATCTTTGGTCTATCTGGTCGAGCTCCTCATCGACGATTAGTTTAGAGGACTAGGAAAAGGAGGACTCTCGCTATCCTCATCTTCCTTCCTTGGTCATCTGGCACATTTGGTTGGTGTGCAACTGAGCTATCTTTGAACAGATTCCTCCTACTATTAATACTATCTGCTACAGGAATCTAGGGTGTTTGAATTTATCAACGTCAAGGAAGGATCCTTCTCTGTGATTTTTACAACCTACCTACCAACAAGGAAGAAACAATGCCTAGTTTGATGGAGCCTCACAAAACACTGGTCTACAATGTGGAGCAAGTGGTATGATCAAGCTCACAGATCACACCAAATTTACTTGGACCTACAACTATGGTGAGGGTACTAACACAAAATCAGAACTTCTTGGTGCCTGGGCTACTCTTACTCTGTCTACCAGACTTAATATTCTAGATCTTCAACTACTGGGTGATTCCAAAATTATTATAGACTAGCTTAACAACAAAGGAAAGTTACAAGTTATTGCCATGGAATGGAAAGATAGAATTGTCGAACTCATTAAAGGCCTTACTCATATCAATTTCACTCATATTTTCAGAGAATTAAATGAGGAGACTAATCTACTTTCCAAAAGTGCTCTTCAAGAACATGCGGGGAATTTGACATATTATTAGTGGATAGACGGTCAGGTGGGGCTGACAAAAAATATATATCTATATTAGTGGCCTTGAGAGATACAGTACAAGACTTATTTTGGCATTTTGTTTAATGTGTCGATATATTTTGTATTGTCTAATAGTCGGAGATCTAAATCTGAGGCTAGACTTCTGAGTTGTCTATCTTATAAGTGGCCATATTTTCATATATTTGGGACTGGAGTAGTGTCTTCATCTTGAGAAGCAGTGAATGTAATTATGGTTTTTACCATATATTATTAATATAATGAGAAAATTTTCTTCTAGAAAAAAAGTACATGTGAGTGCAAACCTCTTGTTTTTTTATTTTATTTCCAGTACAATTAGGAATTACCAGCTCCCAACCTATCCATTATTTTCCAGGGCATGGATATTTTTCCAATTGATATCACGTGAATTACTAGTTGGTTCAATATGATCCAATGGTATGGTGCCCACATGCTTTTAGCTTGGTTGTTATAATAGACATTTGTCTTTTTGCTAAACATACAAGACCTTTATTTTTTCCATGTTTACTTTAT
>JZKD02S1729853.1:1238460-1253193 GCA_000966675.3 Picea glauca | reverse complement strand
CCAAGGAGGGGTCTAAAAAGATCGAAACTATGGCTACAAGGAACTCTACATTTTTATCTTCTTTTTTTTGTTTTTTTCTTTGTTGGGGATCACTGCTTATATAAAATCACACAATGTGTTGGAGTTACTTCACACACACCTAGGATTTATTTTTCATAAGGTTATTCCTTGTTTATTAGTCATACTTAGTCATTATCCAGTCTCCTATATTTTAGGGGAGAATATTCAACCTGGAGAATATTCTCTTTCAATTGACACTTCAGTTTGACTACTTGAGTTGAGTTTAGATGTTGCATTGGAATCATCACCATGCAACATTGGGATAATCACCATGCTAATTTGACCTTGCCTTGGTATCATCACCAAAGTGTCACATTAGCCTTGATTCCCTGAGTTAACTCCTCACTACTCTCTGTTCAGTCAGTTAACTGAAGACTAGTTGACTAGTTAACTCAACTAGGTGGCAGTTCACTCCCGTAACTACCTAAGAGACTAGAATAGGTGGAAGTTCACTCTTGTAACTATTGGTGTGTGTCCAAATCACTCTATACCACCATTATGGCGCATTGTTTCACCTCAAGTCGAACTCATTGAGCTATGCAGAGTATATCATGTGTAAATTATTCATTATTCGCAATGGTTAATGAGAATTGTTTCATTTTTCTCTCCTTATTCTTTTTTATCCAATTATATTTGCAAATGTGTGTACTATTGTTTAGCTAGATCTATTCTATGCAGTTTCAACACATTTACATGGTATCAGAGCCAACGGACTGCTAAGCAAAATCTACACCAAAATGTTGTGCAGGTACAAAAGATTGAAGACAGTGGAAAAATGGAATTCCAAAAAGAATCCATTCTTACACCTTACAACTATTTTGCATGGAAGGAGAAAATATCCATACATATTCGGTCCAGAGGGTTGTACAATTTAACCATGAATACAGATCCAAAGACAACATTAGCCATAGAAAAATCCAAGTACTTAAATCACATGGATGAGGCACTCGAAAAATTTGTAGTCTTATTTCACCCAATATCCTTTTTCATATATCTTCTTGTAAGACTCCCAATGAAGCCTAGACCATCTTGGAGGGGCTCTTTGGAAAATAGGATGAGATGAGGGGACACATGCTAGAGGTGGAGCTACTCACATTGGATCCAAAAAGCTTCGATAATATCCAAGATTTCTTTACAAAATTCAAGGATTTACTATCGCAACTCAAATCTTGAGGGGTTGATAAATTAAAGGAGGAGAAACAAATGGTTATCACCATTCTCTCCAAGCTTGGTCCTGAATTCTCTATATTCATATCTACAATCCACACTGTCAGATTTGCCTCTGGAGCCACCTGGAAGATGCCTTCTCTTGAGGACTTTATCTAATGCCTGGTGCAATCAAAGGCCCAAGGGCGCATGCACTCACTGTGCATGATGGCAGCCACAAATATCATAAATCTAATGATAAATATAAGAGGAAAGCTCATGCACATAAAAATAAGGAAGGGTACACAAAACCCTTCACCGATGCCTCCAGATCCAAAGGAGAAAAAAGAAGAAAAGGAGAGAAATGCACATAATGTCAAAAAGCATTCCATCCAGAATCCGCATGCATGCAAAAACAAATAGATTTGATGTCTCAAATACTTCAGCAAAACAACCTTGGAGATCGCATCCCCAAGGGTGCAAAGAAGAAGCCAGAAGATCCGAATTCCAATAAAGGCAATTCTAGCCATGCCTTGATTTCCATCAACTCCTCTCTCGATGCTTGGATTGTTGATTCAGGAGTATCACATCACACGGTTGCATCAGAAGTAGTCTATTATTCTTTGGATGCATGAAAAGGTCCTCCTATTCTTATGGGGGACAACTCTTCTGTCGAAGTCATCAACATAGGAAGGATTGAACTCACCAACAGAAGTTTCGAGAATGTGCTACATGTTCCCAAGCTTTCTGTCAACCTTCTCTCCGTATATCAGATGACGAATTTCAGCACCAGAAAGAAAGTCATATTCACACCAAATTCCGTGTACATATACGACATGCAAACCAACTCCATGGTTGCTACCGGTGAGGTAAATCCTCAGTCTGGATTGTATACATTTTCTGAATTCATTGAACCTGATTCTGCTTTATTGCTTACTCATGCTAATAAAAGTAGTAGGATATGGCATGAAAGGTTTGGACATTTGAATTTCAGATACATGCAACATCTTAGCAATCAAATATTAGTTGATGTTCTACCAGATATCCATTTCTCCAAGGGAGTATGTGAGGGATGTGTTCTCGAAAAACACCCTCAAGGGAAATTCGACAAGGGAAAGTCTCAACAAGATTCCACACCTTTAGATCTGATCCATAGTGACCTCATGGGTCCTTTTCCACATCCATAGATCAACAAAGCAAGGTTTGTTCTCATTTTTGTTGATGATTTCTCACGTTTTACATGGATCTACTTTATCAGGAAAAAATCCGAGGTCTTTCAACACCTCAAAGATTTCAAATCCTTGGTTGAGACACAGTCCGAAAAGAAGATAAAATTCCTCCGAACTGATAACAGGGGAGAGTATGTGAATCATGAGATCCATAATTGTTGCCATGAGGCAGGGATTCAGTTGCAACACACAGTTCCCTATACTCTGCAGCAAAACAGAGTTGTTGAGAGGAAAAACCGATCTCTAAAGGAGATGTCATCTTGCATGTTGCATGCAAAGTCACTACCACAGAGACTATGGGCCAAAGCATTTAACTGTGCAACATACATAAAAAATAGATCTCCCCATAGATCTATCAAGGATAAGACCCCCTATGAGGCTTGGAGTGGCCTCAAACTGGAAGTGACCCACTTTCGTATTTTTGGTTCATGTGCATCGGCCAAGATTCCCTCTGAAAAGAGGAAGGCACTTGATACACAGAGAACTAAGTGAATTTTTGTTGGATACGTCGATGGTGTGAAGGGATATCGAATTATTGATCTTTCCTCGGACCAGCTCATCATTGAGCATAGTGTCCAATTCGAGGAAAGTGTCTCGCATGTACCTCAATAGCAGCATGCAGACACCTTCACTCTTCCACCTATCCGAGATGATGAGCACATGTCGACTCTTCTTCAGACGAGAGTTCTGATTCAAAGGACTCAGATGATTTAGATTCAGAGTTAGTATAGTCAGATGCAGAGTTAGAGAATCTAGATGTAGTTGCAGAGCTAGAGCAGAGGCCCAAGTGGGCACAGACTACTCTTAAGGATGCAGGGGATCTCATTGGTGATCTAGTCGATACTAGGAGGACTCGATCTGATTTTGAGGAGCCTCCTATTGCACTCCAAGCATATTTTCTTGGTTCAATCTTCAGATTCATAGTCTTATGGCGAGGCTGCTAGAAATCCCTTTTGGGAATCCACCATGAAGGAGGATTACAACTCCCTCCTCGAGAACCAGACTTGGGATCTAATTCCCCTTCCTTTTGGGAGGAAACTTGTCAGATGCAGATGGGTCTACAGGACCAAGAGCACAACGGATGGACAGATCAACAGATACAAATCTAGGTTTGTCACCAAAGGCTTTCAACAGGTTCATGGTATTGACTATGACGAGACCTTCACTCCAGTAGCGAAGATGGATTCCATACGATTGGCACTTGCCATTGTGGCAACCAAGGGATGGGAAGTCCATCAAATGGACGTGAAGAATGCATTTCTTCACGGTGATCTCTCTAAGGAGATCTACATGGAGTAGCCCTAGGGATTTATGCAGGACTCATCTTTGGTCTGTCGACTGAAGAAGTCACTTTATGGCCTCAAGCAGGCTACGAGGGCATGGTATGCCAAGATGGACTCCTACCTGTTGTCACAGAACTTTGTATGTTGTAAATCAAACCCGAATGTCTGCATGCTCAGCATGACTAATTCACTTCTACTTTTAGTTCTGTATGTCAATCATTTGTTGATCACTAGGTGCTCGACTTCAGTGATTGCTGCAGTCAAGAGGATTTTGCATGACAAGTTTTTGATGACGAACATGGGTCTGATACACTTCTTACTTGGACTTGAGATCAGTCAGGATTCATCAGGCATCAAATTGTATCAGGCCAAGTATGCACGAGATATCCTCAAGAGATTTCACATGACAGACTGCAATTCTGCTCCGACTCCTTTCCTATATGGATTCAAACTTGAGGATGGCGGGGAGACTCCACTGGTTGACAAAACACTATACAGACAATTAGTGGGGAGCTTTTTGTATCTCACACACTCCAGACCAGACCTCTCATATGCAATTGGCACAGTTTCCAGGTTCATGCAGGAACCGCATGAGCTACATTGGAAAGATGCAAAGCGTATCCTTCGATACGTATAGGGCACCATCACATTTGGGATTCATTATGCAGCAGACTCTACATTAGATCTCAATCGGTTTACTAATTCTGACTGGGTTGGCAATAACATTGATCGCAATTCAACATCTGGTTACTCACTCAGTATTGGTTCTAGGCCTATCTGTTGGTCAAGCAAGAAGAAAGATGCCATTTCTCTATCTTCAGTCGAGGCAGAGTACAGAGGGGTAGTTAACATAACCATTCATGCTATGTGGCTACAACATTTTCTCACTAAGTTGGGCATTCAGTTTCATTGGCCGATTGTCATCTAGTGTGACAACCAGAGCACTCTGAAGTTCTGCAGAGATCCAGTTCAGAGGCAGGAGAAAAAGCACATCAAGATCCACATGCACTACATCTGGGACTCGATACATGAGGGGATCATCAACTTATAGTTCTGTCCTTCAACAGAACAGACGACAGACATTTTCACCAAGACCTTCATTGAGCAGAAATTCCATTCTCTACGAGGTCATCTTGGAGTGAAGGACACAGTTTCCTAACAACTCTAGTTCTTCCTTTTACATACAGTGTACCTTGAGGGGGGGTTTTCCCATGAGGTTTTCCCTCTTTCCTCACTTTATTTTCAGTGTACCTTTTGTACTTGGGTACCTAACATGGCCTCGTTGTCGGGACCCAATCTTTATTTTCACCATAGTGATGTTTAGGGAGGGTGTTGGAGTTAATTCACACACACCTATGATTTCTTTTTGCTAAGGTTATTCCTTGTTTATTAGTCATAATTAGTCATTATCCAGTCTCCTATATTTTAGGGGAGAATATTCCACCTCGAGAATATTCTCTTTCAGTTGACACTTCAGTTTGACTAGTTGAGTTGAGTTTAGATGTTGCATTGGGATCATCACCATGCTAATTCGACCTTGCCTTGGTATCATCACCAAAGTGGCGCATTAGCCTTGATTCCCTGAGTTAAATCCTCACTACTCTTTGTTCAGTCAGTTAACTGAAGAGTAGTTGACTAGTTAACTCGACTAGGTGGCAGTTCACTCCCGTAACTGCCTGAGAGACTAGAATAGGTGGCAGTTCACTACCGTAACTGCTGGTGTGTGTCCAGATCACTCTAGACCACCACTATGGTGCATTGGTTCGCCTCAAGTCAAACTCATTGAGCTCTACAGAGTATATCATGTGTAAATTATTCATTATTCACAATGGTTAATGAGAATTCTTTCATTCTTTCTCTCCTTATTCTTGTTTCTCCAATTATCTCTGCAAATGTGTGTATTATTATTTAGCTAGATCTATTCTATGCAGGTTCAACACATTTACACAATGTTCCTTCAACTCTTCAACTATACGGGCACATTATACATGGTATTTCTATTCTATCAAAATCATTCAAGACTTGCACTTGGCCTCATCTACATTCACTCAAGGAGTTTTGAACCCAGGTCTCCCTGTTAATACAGATCCAATAACCTCACTACTTGTTTCTATACCACAAACTTGTTGGTAACATTTCCATCCCTTAAACTTGGATTTTTCATACCTTGAAACACGGGTAGAATGTCAATCAATTGCCATTCTTTGTACATTGAATGCCAAAGAATGTTGAGACTATTTGACATTTAATTACTCACATTGATACAGAATGCGAAGATGGCTTATGTCACTAGTGACACTGAAAGGAGACAAAAAAAAATGGTAAACTTTAATAATTGTTACCAAACCGCTTTGAATTGTAAGTTGTAGTATATAATCTTATTTGTAGTCTGTGGCAATTTTTGAGAATACAAGACTACACCTGGAGTGCAAGACAAGAAAAAAGAAAATGAGAGGACATATTTCATAGAGAACACAGACCAATAAAAGTTCAGGGTCATTTTAAAAAAAATGTTGACCGTTGGTTAACCACTGTCTGCAATGTTTTTAAAAGATTGGAGTGATGGGCATGCTATAAACAAAAAGGAATTTTATTGAAGAAAACCAGATAACACTCGAAGTTTATTTCTCTACATGTATAATAATGAAATTAACGCAAAAAGAAATATGAAACANCCTCACTACTCTCTGTTCAGTTAGTTAACTGAAGACTAGTTGACTAGTTAACTCAACTAGGTGGCAGTTCACTCCCGTAACTACCTAAGAGACTAGAATAGGTGGCAGTTCACTCCTGTAACTGTTGGTGTGTGTCCAAATCACTCTAGACCACCACTATGGCACATTGGTTCACCTCAAGTCGAACTCATTGAGCAATGCAGAGTATATCATGTGTAAATTATTCATTATTCACAATGGTTAATGAGAATTGTTTCATTCTTTCTCTCCTTATTCTTATTTATCCAATTATATTTGCAAATGTGTGTACTATTGTTTAGCTAGATCTATTCTGTGTAGTTTCAACACATTTACATGGTATCAGAGCCGACAAACTGCTAAGAAAAATCTACACCAAAATGTTTTGCAGGTACAAAAGATTGAAGACAGCGGAAAAATGGAATTCCAAAAAGAATTCATTCTTACACCTTAAAACTATTTTGCATGGAAGGAGAAAATATCCATACATATTCGGTCCAGAGGGTTGTACAAGTTAACCATGAATACAGATCCAGAGATGACATTAGCCATAGAAAAATCCAAGTACTTAAATCACATGGATGAGGCACTCGAAACAATTTGCAGTCTTATTTCTCCCGATCTCCTTTTTCATATATCTTCCTATAAGACTCCCAATGAAGCCTAGACCATCTTGTAAGGGCTCTTTGGAAAATAGGATGAGATGAGGGGACACATGCTGGAGGTGGAACTACTCACATTGGATCCAAAAAGCTTCGATAATATCCAAGATTTCTTTACAAAATTCAAGGATTTACTATCGCAACTCAAAGCTTGAGGGGTTGATAAATTGGAGGAGAAACAATGGTTCTCACCATTATCTCCAAGATTGGTCCTGAATTCTATGTATTTGTATCTACATTCCATACTGTCAGATTCACCTCTGGAGCCACCTAGAAGATGCCTTCTCTTGAGGACTTTATCTAATCCCTGGCGCAATCAAAGGCCTAAGGGCGCATGCACTCACTATGCATGATGGCAGCCACAAATATCATAAATCTAAAGATAAATATAAGAGGAAAGCTCATGCACATATGAATAAGTAAGGGTACACAAAACCCTTCACTGATGCCTCCAGATCCAAAGGAGAAAAGAGAAGAAAAGGAGATAAATGCACATACTATCAGAAAGGATTCCATCCAGAATCTGCATGCATGCAAAAACAAATAGATCTGATGTCTCAAATACTTCAGCAAAAAAAACTTGGAGATCGCATCCCAGAGGGTGCAAAGAAGAAGTCAGAAGATTTGAATTCCAAGAAAGGCAATTCTAGCCATGCCATGATTTCCATCAACTCCTCTCCCGGTGCTTGGATCATTGATTCAGGAGCATCACATCACATGGTTGCATAAGAAGAAGTCTATTATTCTTTGGATGCATGCAAAGGTCCTCCTATTCTTATGGGGGACAACTCTTCTGTCGAAGTCATCGACAAAGGAAGGATTGAACTCACCAACAGAAGTTTCGAGAATGTGTTGCATGTTCCCAAGCTTTTTGTCAACCTTCTCTCCATATATCAGATGACGAATTTCGACACCAGAAAGAAATTTGTATTCACACAAAATTCCATGGACATATATGACATGCAAACCAACTCCATGGTTGCTACCGGTGAGGTAAATCCTTAGTCTAGATTGTATACATTTTCTTAATTCAGTGAACCTGATTCTACTTTACTGCTTACTCATGCTAATGAAAGTAGTAGGATATGGCATGAAAGGTTTGGACATTTGAATTTCAAATACATGCAATAGCTTATCAATCAAATATTAGTTGATGTTCTACCAGACATCCATTTCTCCAAGGGAGTATGTGAGGGATGTGTTCTCAAAAAACACCCTCAAGAGAAATTCGAATAGGGAAAGTCTCAACGAGCTTCCGCACCTTTAGATATGATCCATAGTGACCTCATGGGTCCTTTTCCACATCCATAGATCAACAAAGCAAGGTTTGTTCTCATTTTTGTTGATGATTTCTCACGTTTTACATGGATCTACTTTCTCTGGAAAAAATCCAAGGTCTTTCAACACCTCAAAGATTTCAAAGCCTTGGTTGAGACACAGTCCGGAAAGAAGATAAAAGTCCTATGAACTGATAACGGGGGAGAGTATGTGAATCATGAGATCCATAATCATTGCCATGATGTAGGGATTCAGTTGCAGTACACAGTTCCCTATTCTCCGCAGCAAAACAGAGTTGTTGAGCGGAAAAACCGATCTCTAAAGGAGATGGCGTCTTGCATTTTGCATGCAAAGTCACTACCACAGAGACTATGGGCCGAAGCACTTAACTTTGCAACATACATCCAAAATAGATCTCCCCATAGATCTGTCAAGGATAAGACCCCCTATGAGGCTTGGAGCAGCCTCAAACCGGAAGTGACCCACTTTCGTATTTTTAGTTCACATGCATCGGCCAGGATTCCCTCTGAAAACAGGAAGGCACTTGATCCATAGAGAACTGAGTGCATTTTGGTTGGATACCTCAATGGTGTGAAGGGATATCGACTTATTGATCTTTCCTCGGACTAGATCATCATTGAGCATAGTGTCCAATTCAAGGAAAGTCTCTCGCATGTACCTCAGCAGCAGCATGCAGACACCTTCACTCTTCCACCTATCCGAGATGATGAGCATACACATGTTGACTCTTCTTCAGATGAGAGTTCTAATTCAGAGGACTCAGATGATTCAGATCCAGAGTTAGTACAGTCAGATGCAGAGTCAGAGAATCCAGATGCAGTTGTAGAGCCAGAGCAGAGGCCCAAGTGGGAACAAACTACTCTTAAGGATGCAGGGGATCTCATTGGTGATCCAGTTGATACTAGGAGGACTCGATCTGATTTTGAGGAGCCTCCTATTGCACTCACTTCCACTGAACCATTGCACTCCAGGCATATTTTCTTGGTTCAATCTTCAGATCCACGGTCTTATGGTGAGGCTACTAGAAATCCCTTTTGGGAATTCACCATGCAGGAGGATTACAACTCCCTCCTCGAGAACCAGACTTGGGATCTGGTTTCCCTTCCTTCTGGGAGGAAACTTGTCAGATGCAGATGGGTCTATAGGACCAAGAGCACAGCGGATGGACAGATCAACAGATACAAATCTAGGCTTGTCGCCAAAGGCTTTTAGCAGGTTCATTGTATTGACTATGATGAGACCTTCACTCCAGTAGCGAAGATGGATTCCATACGATTAGCACTTGCCATTGCAGTAGCCAAGGGATGGGAAGTACATCAAATGAACGTGAAGAATGCATTTCTTCATGGTGGTCTCTCTGAGGAGATCTACATGGAGAAGCCCTAGGGATTTATGCAGGACTCAGCTTTGGTCTGTCGACTAAAGAAGTCACTTTATGGCCTCAAGCAGGCTTCGAGGGCATGGTATTCCAAGATGGACTCCTACCTATTGTCACAGAACTTTGTATGTTGTAAATCAGACCCAAATGTCTACATGCTCAGGATGACAGATTCACTCCTACTTTTAGTTCTGTATGTTGATGATTTGTTGATCACCGGGTGCTCGACTTCAGTGATTGCTGCAGTCAAGAGGATTCTACATGACAGGTTTTTGATGATGAACATGGGTCCGCTACACTTATTACTTGGACTCGAGATCATTCAGGATGCATTAGGCATCAAATTGTATCAGGCCAAGTATGCACGAGATCTCCTCAAGAGATTTCACATGACAGACTGCAATTCTGCTCCGACTCCTTTCCTATCAAGATTCAAACTTGAGGATGGCGGGGAAACTCTGCTGGTTGACAACACACTATACATACAATTAGTGGGGATCTTTTTTTATCTCACACACTCCAGACCAGACCTCTCATATGCAGTTGGCGCAATTTCCAGGTTCATGCAGGAGCTGCATGAGATACATTGGAAAGATGCAAAGTGTATCCTTCGATACGTACAGGGCACCATCACATTTGGGATTCATTATGCAGCAGACTCTACATTAGATCTCATTGGGTTTATTGATTCTGTCTAGGTTGGTGATAACATTTATCGCAATTCGACATCTGGTTACTCACTCAGTATTGGTTCCGGGCCTATCTGTTGGTCGAGCAAGAAGAAAGCTACCATTTCTCTATCTTCAGTCGAGGCAAAGTACAAAGGGGTAGTTAACATAACCATTCAGGCTATGTGGCTACAACATTTTCTCACTAAGTTGGGCATTCAGTTTCATCAGCCGATTGTCATCTAGTGTGACAACCAGAGCACTCTGAAGTTCTGCAGAGATCCATTTCAGAGGCAGGGGACGAAGCACATCGAGATCCACATGCTCTACATCTGGGACTCGGTACACGAGGATATCATCGACTTACAGTTCTGTCTTTCATCAGGACAGACGACAGACATTTTCAGCAAGACCTTCACTGAGCAGACATTCCATTCTCTGCGAGGTCATCCTGGAGTGAAGGACACAGTTGCCTAACAACTCTAGTTCTTATTTTTACATACATTGAACCTTGAGGGGGGGGTTCCCATGTGTTTTTCCCTCTTTTCTCACTTTATTTTCAGTGTACCTTTTGTACTTGGGTACCTAACATGGCCTCATTGTTGGGACCCAATCTTTATTTTCACCATAGTGATGTTTAGGGGGGGNTAGATGTTGCATTGGGATCATCACCATGCTAATTCGACCTTGCCTTGGTATCATCACCAAAGTGGTGCATTAGCCTTGATTCCCTGAGTTAACTCCTCACTACTCTTTGTTCAGTCAGTTAAATGAAGACTAGTTGACTAGTTAACTCAACTAGGTGGCTGTTCACTCCCGTAACTGCCTGAGAGACTAGAATAGGTGGCAGTTCACTCCCGTAACTGCTGGTGTGTGTCCAGATCACTCTAGACCACCACTATGGTGCATTGGTTCAACTCAAGTCGAACTCATTGAACTATACAGAGTATATCATGTGTAAATTATTCATTATTCACAATGGTTAATGAGAATTCTTTCATTCTTTCTCTCCTTATTCTTCTTTCTCCAATTCTCTCTGCAAATGTGTGTATTATTGTTTAGCTAGATCTATTCTATGTAGGTTCAACACATTTACACAATGGTCCTTCAACTCTTCAACTATACTAGCACATTGTACAGGGTATTTCTATTCTATCAAAATCGTTCAAGACTTGCACTTGGCCTCATCTACATTCACTCAAGGAGTTTTGAACCCAGGTCTCCCTTTTAATACAGATCCAATCACCTCGCTATTTGTTTCTATACCACACACTTGTTCGTAACATTTTTATCCCTTAAACTTGTATTTTTCCTACCTTGAAACACGGGTACAATGTCAATCAATTGCCATTCTTTGTACATGGAATGCCAAAGAATGTTGAGACTATTTGACATTTACTTACTCACATTGATACAGAATGTGAAGATGGCTTATGTCACTAGTGACACTGGAAGGAGACAAAAAAAAATGGTAGACTTTAATAATTGTTAACAAACCACTTTGAATTGTAAGTTGTAGTCTATAATCTTATTTGTAGTCTGTGGCAATTTTTGAGAATATAAGACT
Organism: Picea glauca; assembly: GCA_000966675.3. NCBI lineage: Eukaryota > Viridiplantae > Streptophyta > Pinopsida > Pinales > Pinaceae > Picea > Picea glauca. The sequence goes on along the minus strand of JZKD02S1729853.1, from coordinate 1,241,208 downwards.
AACCTGGAGTGCAAGACAAGAAAAAAGAAAATGAGAGGACAGATTTCATAGAGAACACAGACCAATAAGAGTCTGGGGTAATTTAAAAAAAAAACGTTCACTGTTGGTTAACCACTATCTGCAATGTTTTTAAAAGATTGGAGTGATGGGCATGCTATAAACAAAAAGGAATTTTATTGAAGAAAACTAGATAACACTCGAAGTTTATTTCTCTACATGTATAATAATGAAATTAACGCAAAAAGAAATATGAAACATGGTTTAATTCCATGACAGAAATGTGCTTCTTGAGCGCCACCTTACTTTCTATACAAATGAAGGGGACAAAGTTTACAATTCTCATATCTATATATATATATGATAATTGTAAACTTTGTCCCCTTCATTTGTATAGAAAGTTTGAGATCTTTAGTTTTGAAATCAAGTGCAGATTCACTTAAAATGAAAATTTTGAAAAAAAAAAAGATCAACAGCCTAAAGAAGAAAAAAGATCTCAAACTTTCTATACAAATGAAGGGGACAAAGTTTACAATTCTCATATATATATATGGTAGTTTTGAAATCAAGTGCAGATACACTTAAAATGAAAATTTTGAAAAAAAAAGATCAATAGCCTAAAGAAGAAAAAAGATCTCAAAGTTTCAGTGTTTTCATAATCAACTTATTTAAAAAAAATAAAATTCTATACACAAAACTCAAATACCTCACATAGTTTTTGAAGATTAAAAATATTAAATGACCTCAAATAGTTTTTGAAGATTAAAAACATTAAACAAGGCCCGAGAGACTGTAGAGATCATATTCCATATCATATCATGTTTAATGTTTCATAAGAGTTGACTGACAAAAAGGCCATATGTTCTTCATGTCCACTTATTGGATTCAACCCTTTAGAATATTGACCAATTCAAGTGAACATGGATTCAACCCTTTAGGATATTGACCAATTCAAGTGAACATTTGTAATAAATAAATCAGAACTCTTGATATGGGAAAAAAATAGGTAGATTCCAAACACACGGACCCAGTCTATGCAAAGCACACGGACCCACTCTATGAAAGTATGAAGACAAATAGAAGGATTGCTTATATCTTACGCATAGTGATTTCGTGTAAATTTATATCGCTAGATTTCGACAAAAAAACTATTTCATAGAACAGTTAGACAATGCCATTACTCAGTGTCCAAATATAAAACAATCAGTGTCCAAACCTAAAACAACCATCACAAAATACATGTTGGCAAGAACGGAAATCAAAGGGAAGAAGGTATATACACAAGTAAGACTTGCAACTGAAAAAAAAAGTTGGGAGGGATTAAGATATGCAAGGATTTCAGAGATGAATCTAAGCAAACCTCTTAATCATAAGCATTGTTGAGATGACGATACCAACAATTAGATAATTGAAATCTGTAAAATAAAGAAGGATTAACCAGGAGAATAAAATAAGAGAACAAGAATATTGTCGTAATATAGTAGAAAGAAAATGAAATACGAGACAAGAATATTGTCCTAGTACAGTAGAAAGAGAATGAAATACGGGAATAGTAAAAAGATTTTCATAATACATAGAAAATAGCTCTCCATCTTCTCTTCCCCAAACAGGATGGTTGGAGTTCCTATGTTATTTATATATTAAGTAACCAATTTATTATCCACTGAGAAGGATCCAATAAATTCAAACTTTAAAATCTTGTGAAATTTTTAGCAGCTAATTTTCCCTGCAATCAAATACCACATTTTTGTATCAAATACCGCACTTCAATAACATTAATACCACTTCCATATCTATGAAAATTTTCCCCCCTTGAGATCTATTAGTAAATGCTAGCAAAGAATCTACTATTAATGAGGTCCTTGTGAATACGATGGGGATTTTGTGAAACATCCTAGCCAAACCAAGGTAAAAGATGCAAAATCTCAGCATCTTTGCGAGCTGTTTTGCTACAATAACGAATATATTGCAGTGAGCTTTGAAGAAAATTCCCTCAATTCCGAGAATCGTGGTGAACATCAAAAAAGCACTGAAAGTATGTTGATGAGCTCAAAAATCTGAAGACCAACTTGTATCTGCCCAATGGGCTTGTTTCTTCAGCACCCAGGAAGGTGGAGGAGAGAAGAATCTAATAGAGGTCCAGGAGACTTATCGGGAAAGGGAAAAATGGTGTTTCAGTTTTAGTATTTCATGTCGAAAACCACTAGTTTTTGTTTGACTCTATTTGAATGCCAGTCTAGCTATTTTGCAATGAGTAGTTGTAAAATTTTGTTTCTTAAAGGCTTATATGCATGTTTTTTCAAGAGACATTGTCGTAACCTAGTTGTTTAGTTAGGTTTTAATAACTTGTTTTGAAAAAAAAATTAGTTAGGTTCTATTAACTTGTTTTGAAAAAAAAAACTAGTTTAGTTAGGCTCCAAACTCTCTCCTTCTTGGAGTCTTTTTGGAACACTATGTAAACAGGAATCTTTTTGGTTGTGTAAATAATTGAAAGTGTGATAATATATTCTAAATTTTTAAAATATAGTCAAAGTTTAAATCTTCAACTCATAATAATAATTGCGCTATTCAGTTTTATTTAGTAACTCTCTTAGAAAATAAGGTGTCAGTGAAATGTCTTATTTTTTGTAAATATGTGAAAGTTAGTTGTTTAATGTAGTTGTGTCATGTATTAATTGATTATGTTCCACAATTTTAGCTTCCAAGTGTTGGTGTAAAGGAAGAACATGCTGAATATACAAAAAAATATAG
>JZKD02S1729853.1:1207978-1218039 GCA_000966675.3 Picea glauca | reverse complement strand
TTGTAGTTGATGTGGGCCAATCTTCTATGCCAAAGTTCGCATGAGTTTTCAATGGCATGGGTCATGGCAGTCTCTGGGTGACCCTTTAGCTTATATAAGCCATTTTCTTCATTTCTAATGACAATTTCTTCATTTATGGTTTCTCCTCTACCCCACATAAGAACTTCTCCATCTATAAAGGCAACTCTATAGCCTTTCTTGTCTAAAGTTGATATAAAAAGTAAGTTCTTCTTTAAGCCTGGTACATAGAGTACATCCTTCATCTTTATTGAGTTTTTTGAATCTAGCTTGTAGTTTGATTCTCCCACTCCCTTGATGGGATATTGGTAATCATCTCCAAATGTCACTTTCTGAGAAAACTTCTTTTCTGAAATACAAGAGAGAGTATTTCTCTTACCCGTCATGTGCTTTGATGCACCACTATCAATGAGCCATGTGTCCTCTCCAGGTGGTACCGATCCTGAGAGGGTCGATATCAAGACATGGTCCTTGATCATCTTTGTAGGTGGCTCTTCATCTCCGACAATGTGGGCATGTTGCCTCTTATGTTTCCTCTTGTATTCTTCTCGTCTAACTGGAAAAGAATTCGCCTTGTGTCCCATCTTATCACAATGATAGCATTGTATGGATGAGAGATCTCTTTCTTTGTGTTGTCCTTTCTTCTAAAATCTCTTTGGATGAGATTCTCTTTTATTGAATTTGTTTGATGATTGAGGCTCTCTATGAGTCTCCCTTTTGAGGTAGGGTTTCTTCCTTCCTCCTTTGGTGTGGGTGGCTAGGGCTTGATCATCATCCTTAGCTAGTAGCACTTCATGATTCGCTACTCTTGTTTCTTCTTGGATGCATTCTTCCCATAGGCTGTCGAACTTCAGTTTCTCCTTTCTGGCACATATCGTCTAGATGAAAGCATCCCAAGGTCTTGTGAGACCATATAGTGTCGTCATTATGAGTTTGTCTTCATCTATGGTATCTCCAATAGCTTCTAGCTGTTCTTTGAATTCCAATATTATGGAGAAGTATTCCTGAATCATTTCTTCTTTCTGCATCCTTGTATTCTTCAGTTGAGTTCTAAGATTCATCTTCTGATTTATGTTCTTTCCTTCATATAGTCTAGTCAAGGCATCGAACATTTCTTTCGGGGTCTTCTTAGATGACACATAAGGGATTAGATGGTCCTTCATTGAATCTGCAATGATTCTTTTGGCCCTTATTGTGTCCTTTTGATGATTTGTCTTTTCTGCAGCATCGTTGGGTTCCGGTACTTCGTCTTTGATGAATCTTGCTAGGTCATTCTCTTCAAGAATGAGGTCAATTCTATACTTCAAGGCACGGAATTTTTCCACTCCTTCTAACTTGTCAACAAGCTTAATGCTTGCAGACATCTTTACTTGGAGCTAGGAAAATGATCAAAAAATGAAAGTGTTCAAAATCAAAAACTGAACTTACCAGGAGATGCGCTTGGCTGAGGCGAGCTGCCTGGTGTGTTTGGATCTGAGAAAATCCAAATTTTTCCCCTTCAAATCTTATCTGCGGATTTCTGGACTAGTGCTTCTAGTACTTCTAGTACTCTAGTACTTCTAGTACTGGTTTTCTGGTACTTATGGTACTTTTGTGAAACTAGGATTTCACTTTACGAGATATCCAGCCACTGAAAAGGTGCGTTGAAGGTTCCAAAATGATCCTTGGGGGAGGGTGCAACTTTCTAGGTGGTTTTGGAGCTGAAAATCTTCACTTTTGAAAAACCCTAATTTGTAGGTACGACAACAGTGACGTTTTTCCTCTTGCGAAATATGCTTCCTTCAGGTTGGCTCTGAAACCATGTTAATGTTTATGCCATTATTATAGTTCTTTGCATTTCAATAGATAACAGCAACATAAGAACAAGATCACTGAGAAATACACATTCACAAGAGACACGGCATTTATCCTGGGAAACCCCCTAGGGGAAGAAAACCCAGCAAAACTTCCTTAATATAGATATCCAATACAATGCCAAGAGATCTTATGCTAAAACAGAAAGTCCTCTACAAGATATGCACCACTCTCTCTCTCTCTCCTTTGTCGGTAACTGATCAAAACTTGTCTCTTAAACTGAGCAAGTGAGTTATCTTCAAATGAGGCACTAGCCTCCTTTATTTATACAAGTTATGGCATGTGTGAAGTGTCTCTTCACTGGCAGGGACGACTTCTCAATCTGGGTGGGTAAACCCACCTTTATTATATTTCTGGATCTCTTAATTAACTTTTGGGGCTGACTTCTTATTCTGCCTATTACAATTGTCTTTTGACCAATCCGCAAAAGGAGATTTGGTCCTATTACAATATATGACATGATCAACCACAATGGGGACTGATCCTATGAATAAAATATCAATAATAATAAGAATACTCTTTGCAGTTACATTATTTCAACACCTTGACGTTGATAACTCCACACCCCCCAGATGCTTGTAGCAGATAGTATTAATAGTAGGAGAATCTGTTCAAAGATAGCCCTGTTGCGCACCAACCAAATGTGCCAGATGACCAAGGCAGGAAGATGAGGATAGAAAGACTCCTCCTTTTCCCAGTCCTCCAAACTAATCATCGGTGAGGATGCCGACCAGATAGACCAAAGCTTAAGGGAAATAGAGAGTTTGTGCCATACTTGTTGTGTAAATGTACAGTCTATAAAAAGATGTGTAATAGATTCATAATTAAAACGACACAGAAGGAAAATATTAGGTCCCTCCTAGTCCTGGCGTAAAATATTGTCCCAGGTCAATATCTTATTGGTTGCAACTAGCCAAATAAAAAGTTTGATTTTCAAAGGAATATTCCAATGCCAAAATTGCTTCCTCCAGCCGGTACACTTCTAGATCCATATGGTAGAAGCGATTGCATTATAAAGATTCCTAGCTGATATGTTACCAGAACGATCACCTCCACTCCAGATCAATGTATCTTCCCGTTCCCTTAGTTGTATCTCTGCTCCAAGTAGAGCCTTACAATATCGGCTACCATTCAATAGCCAAGTCCCCCGAAAGATCCAATTCTATGCAATTGTTCCACCGGGAACTGAGAGCCCCTTGGTCTGTGAGACCCTTGGCTTGGAAGAGATAATAAATATGTTGTTCATGTAATTTTTTCAAGAGATCCAGTGATAAAAAAGCAGAAGTCCCCAATCCCAGAATTGCATCCCAACCAATATGAATTAGGTGGGTCGATCTGGGTTTCCAACATAACCAATGTTGGATGATATGTATAAATTTCAGTAGTGATCTCCAGATCGGAGAAGCATTTGTCGGATTTGTAGTAGTATATTTGAGCCAACCCGAGACTGAAAGATGTGAGATATATTGAGCAAATAATAACCCGATGCCAAATCTCATCTTGTGACAACACACACCATAGTGAATTCGACGCCAAAGATTTATTAAATAGGAAAAATTTTCTCATCCCCCGACCACCCACCAATTTAGGTTTAGCAATGGAATCCAAGTGACAAAGATGAAGATGCTTATTTTCACTACCACCCGTCCAGAGAAAAGTAAAAATTAGATGTTGAATCCTTTTTAATACAATAATAGGGATAACTGTCAGTGCCATCCAGAAGACTGCCTGGCTATCCAAAACTAATTTAATAAGAACAAATCTCCCTCCAAGCGTTAGTCACCTATTGCACCAATGCACAATCCTTTTCTCAAATTTTATGAGTAACCAACGCCAATCAGCCACTTTATAGCAATATGGTTTGAGAAAATAACCAAGATATCTTAGACCAACCAAGATCTCTAGAAATTTGTATGAGAATATGTTCTTGTACATGTCTAAGTCCACCTCTATAAGCCCCGAGTAGTGTAAGGTAGACTTTGTCACATTGATCTAGAGCCCCAAATCTCGACATAAGAATTTAAGAATAGATTCAATCTCCATCCATTCTTGTGAATCAGCTCTGGTTGCAATAAGAACATAATCCATGAAAAAAATATGCGTAATCTTGACCAGCCTTGAAACCTTAATGCATATGAGTCTCCCTACTTGTTGACTAATTTTGAGTAGAATGCTCAGTCCTTCCATAGCCAAGATGAAAAATAGGGGTGAGAGTGGGAAACCCTGCCTCAGGCCTCTCTCATTATGGAAGAATGGGGTTGCCTTCCCATTCACCAGAACGGCTATGGTGGCACTAGAAACACAACCCATGATCCATCTTGTGAAATGATAACCAAAACCATATTGTAGAAGTATTAATCGCATGAAGTCACAATTAATACAATCAAAATCTTTTTTGAGATCTAACTTTAAAATCATTTCCTGGAGCTTTTTCTGTTTGATGTTGTGTAAAACTTCCTGTGCAGTTCTTATGGCATCCAAAATCTGTCGTCCTTTAAGGAAACCCAATTGTTCTCCAGAGATAATGCAAGACAAGTAAGGTTTTATCCTATTAGAAAGAATTTTGGTAATGACTTTATAACAAAGGTTGCACAGAGAAATAGGCATGTAGTCGCTAAGGGAAGTCAGAAGGTTGGTCTTAGGAATAAGATTCAAGAAGGTGGAGTTTAATGTCTGATTGACCACTCCTTTGATCCTAGTATCCTCAACCAGTTCCCAAAAATCATCGCCAACAAGTTCAAAGAAGTGAAGGTTAAACTCAACAATCCAACCATCGGGTCCACGGCTTTTATCCCTTTTGAAAGTATTTAGAACTTTCCAAGTCTCCTCTTTTGTACAGGCACCAGTAATTTGTTCGACCTCCCTCTCACTAATAAGTCTAGGAAAGAGTCCAATGATGGTATCTTATTCAATAGTATTTGTAAGTCCCAGATCACTATAAGAATATTTGAAATAATGGTAAGCTATTGGAATCAACTTGTCCTGTCCTGTAATAATGTCTGTTGTATCCATCTTTAATTCCCAAATATGCTTGTGATTCCTCCTGTAGCTGGAAAAGTGATGAAAAAACTTAGTATTTCGATCTCCGCACTTGATCCAAATAGCTCTACTCTTCTGGTGCCAAAGTTCTTCCTCAGCCATCAAGAGCCTATTTTTCTCCTCCTCTAGAGTCTTTAATTGTTTTTCAAGTTCGGTCGATCTAGTTCCCACAAAATGTTCCTGGATCAATGACTGTATAATATCTTCCAGATGTGAGATTCTATGAGTATTTTTTATTTTCTATTGATTTGCCCAAATTTTAACTTTCAATTTTAACTGTTTCATCTTCCATGCAAGACATATTTGTAAGTCAACTTATTGTAGAAAAGACTGGTTAGTCCAAACCTCAGTGACTAGTCGTGCAAAATTCAGGTCCTGTAACCACACCGGGTTGAATTTAAATGGATAAGTCGACCGATGAGAGGATGAATCTAGTTGTAGGAAGATAGGAGCATGGTCCGAGAGGAATGGATATTCAACCCAGGATCTATATCATTCTGAAAGTTGAAGAAGACTTTCAAAAATAAAAACAAGGTCCAATCTCTTAGAGATACAGTATGAACCAGTTCTACCATTCCTCCAAGTAGGAACTGTAGCGGCCGACAATAAATCCACAAGTTTGTTGTTTATGAAGATTTATTTTAACTGTAAGGTTGTCGGATCTTGTAAAGCAGAGTCCCCCACTCCTCATCAACTGATAAGGTAAAATTAAAATCACTCGCGACTATAAGATTAGGTTTAGCCAGAAGGCCAAAAGCAAAGACTTTTGTCCAAAATGCAATCTTGAAAGTACAAGGACCATAAACATTGAGAAGATTAACCTATCTTTTGTTTGCACAATGGGTACCTGTCATCAGAATACCGCCACAACATAAGAAAGGTTCCAGCTCAAACTTAATGGGATCCCAAGCAACAAGTAACCCACCCGATATTCCCACTGAGCTTACAACACTAACAAACCACTGTGGTCTTATGCTACTGAAGAATGCCCGAGAACGCTGCTCGTCGACTAGAGTTTCTTATAAAAAAATGATGCTAGGAAGAGTTTTGTCAATAAGTCTCCTGAGGGAGGCATTTTTTAGGGTGCCACCCACCCCTATGATATTAAGGGAGAGAAGTAACATGGGCAGGACCTAGCTAGGGATTTAATGCCTCTAAGCACCCCAAGGTTGGATGAGTCTGTTGAGTAATTATTCGGAAGAGTAAAAGAAGTAGTAGCCTTTCTCCGAGCACTGCGGGTTTTAATAGGTGAAGTTTCAAGTCCCAAACCATGAGACCAAGAGTAGTCTATCCCAGTTGTGTCACCAGTATTAACACAGGGTGAAGAAATAGGTAATTCCAAGCTCTCTCAAATGATCAGAGACCTACCCTGAAAAGTAGGAATCGGAACCGGTAGCAGCGTCTCAACTGTGGTAGGAGCTGAAGTAGTAAGTAAGTTCCCGAGGGTAGAGTGACCAGAAGCCAAAATTCTAGAAGTCATAGGAGCAACCCCAACAAGCTCAGAGTCAGTGGTAGGAAGAACCGTAGTAGTAAGATGGTCAGGAATAGTCAAATGAAAAAGACTCGAAGATAAGGCAACCCCACCGAGATCCAAAGGACTAGTGGGAGCCCTTTCGTCTCTAGAAGGTGACGAAAAATGTGGGGTATGAAAATCCCAAGGGGACTCTCGCACCGCAGAGGGTGAAGGAGGAAAAGACAGAGTCTTCAAAGGATCAGACATGGGTGGTCTTAAGGGCCCCATCCCCAGGATAACAGATGATTCCAATAAATTCCTTTCCCAAGAAGTAAGTGTATAATAAAAAGTAGGACAGTGTTGCTTAAGCTTACCGGTGAGAGTGTCCAAAGGCGAAGACGGGTATTCTCCTGTCTTTATAATCATCATTCACTGCAACAAATGAATCAACCCTTGGTGAGTCCTCTCACAATAGCTTGCGAAGGTAAGAAGCTATTGATTCATCCTCTTTCGGTTCTTCAGTACAATCACTCCTAAGGTGTCCAATCCTGCGGCAGCTTGTACAACAAAATGGGATGCCAAGGTAATCTAGGCACTGAGTCACCATGCGACCTCGACAAATAATATCCAGTGTCACGAGTAACCCCACATGTACATCCAACTCAACCAGTATCCTGACCATCTTTCTATCAAAACCCTTTAAAATATTATCATCCAAACAGATAAAACGTCTAAGCTCGTTGCCTATGGCTGCAAGAGATTTTTCCATCCAATATTGAAGTGGTAGGCTGGGAAGCAAAACCCACAGGTGACAAATTCTAAAGTAATGTGTGGCTGGATCAAAGCTTATTCGCCATCTCTTAAGCATTAGTCTACAACCATTGATAGTTCAGAGAGAATATAGAATGGGTTGTGCATCCTTCGGTGAGTTAAAAAGAAGACCAAACCAGCCATGTGAGAGAGAGACAATCTCCAGAACATATCCCATCCAAGGAAACTAGGCACCTGAAATCCAATCCGAGAGAGAACACTTACACAGAGTGTGATAGGAAATCCTACCAACAAGTCCACAGAGAGAAAGGCAGACACTCTCCTCCAGACCTACGTCTGAACCCATGATTAAGTGGTGTTTAGTCTTGTTAGGTTTCCACGCTCATTTTCACCTAGAACTCTTAGGTTTACACTTTTTCACAGAAGGACGATGTTCACGAAAACCCACACTCCGGTGCAAACCAGAACGCCCAAACAAGGAGACCAGTCCCGGAAGTGAAGCGGAAGGTGACAAGGGAGCGGATGCCAGAGGCTCAGAGGTATCAAAGGAAGAGGATAACAAGTGGTCTGCCAAGTTTAAGGAAGAAGGTGGTAAGACAGCTTCAACTGTTTGCACGTTCGTCGAGGCAAAGAGTCTGACACTCTTCGAGAGGGCCTTGTCAGCCACACTCATGAGTGCGCTGAGCTCAGCCTCCATTAGGAAGGTGTTGGAGGAGTCCACCAGTGACTTCCACCTCGCACAGCCTAAGTTACAACAAACTATGATAAGACCTCCGTAGAAAAAAATAAAGATGTGTAAGCTTTGCCATTAACTGCTTCTAAGTTGTAAGCCCACTCCATTAATTGTCGTCCCGTGGCACCGAAGAGACAACAGGTTTAGATATGACCTCCATTTAGGTAGTTAATAAAATTTAAGTACAAGAATACAGAGAATTTAAGGAAGGGATTTAAGGCTCTTCTTCTGTCAATAGAGAGGATGAATCCTCCAAGTCCCAGGTAATCTAGCAGTCCTAAATATAGAATAGACCTAAACTAGTATAAAGTAGACAAAAACCGCCCAATATGGGTCCAACATCTAGGTAGGTGCAATAAACCTACTACCAAGTGTAAGAAATCCAACAGTTCTGCCATTAACACCACCATTAATTCCTTCTCGAGCTCTACTGCTTCATCATATCTAGTTGTATGCCATGTACTTGAATATCAAAAGGTTTGTAACCTACATACATGGTACGAGAAATGTGGAAAAAATTTATACAGTCAAAGAAGACGATATAGAGTCTAGAATCTAGACAAATGCAAATGTTGGAGATAAGAACACGTGTCCCAATACAAAAGGGAGATTTGTCAGGAAATAAAGTCTAAGGTGTAGAATTTTCTACAGCTAAAGACCACTGAAAGGTGTTGGATATTTTCAACCAAATTTAAAAGATGTTTCACAGAGATTAGTTGAGATTGGAAGCAACAAATATACTTCAGCAGAGTTGAACCAGTTGCAACTGAAGCATCAAAGAGTAAGATGACAAAATCAAGGGAAAATTTGGTAGAGAGTTCCACACTACATTGCATTAGGATATGTCCCGCACTCAGGAAAAAACCCATATCTGCCATTTTGGTGTTTCAGTGATATGGAGAATCATACGAAACATCCACAATTTGGCAGGGACTTCATCAAGGACTCAAGGATTTGTTGGCCATACACAAGACATTTTAGGTAGCTTTCAGGAGTGTTCAGGACAGATTTTGAGGACATTCTAGATAGATTTCAGGGATGTTCCAGGCATGTATCTTTGGTTTTGACAATGGACGTTGATGGTTAGACAATATGATCATTTATCCCATCCATTTTTTTCATATTATATTGAATGTAAGTCTGATATGTACAATTTGTAGCTCAAAACATGGATTTTGTAAGATAGGTTTTGATTTGGGTTCTTGGTGATTTAACTATTTTCTTTTCAGCAACATCATTACAACAAGCAAAGCCTCCATCTCAACAAACAAGAAATGCAACATCTCAAAGGTTTGATCCTTGTGGTTATTGTTTTTGTTTTTCTCATTTTTGGGGTCATCTTAGCTTTTACATATTGTACATGGGTGTCCAAGAGTTATTCAAGTCTAGTTCTTCCACTATCCAACCTTAATCATTGTGGAAACAATCAGATGGTAGTGACTTGGATTGGGTACTAAAGGTTTGAAAAAATTCATATCCAATCACCTTCTTTATCTGAAATATGAATCTAATGTATTTATAGAATGCAAGCATGTATATCCCAAAGTGTTTTGTAGACGTTTTCAACACAGATGCAAAAATCTGCAGAACCTATTGAGAAGGGAATGTCTTTCAACATCAATACCATAAACAAGAAATATTGGAAAGTGTAAGGGTTGTGCATAATACCTACAAATACTTATAGTGAATTCTAACCTTTTTAATTTATATATATATTATTGTCATCCCTGAAAATTTTGGAGGCATGTTCTAACTGACCTAGGGATGCATCCTCGTTGTTCCCCGTGCAACATAGGTTTTGCATCATAATGAAAACACATGTAGGAGTACCCAAGCATAAGAGAAATTAAATTTGACATCCTAAGAGTGCCATTTTTTTTAAATAGAGATCCAAGGAGGGGTCCAAAAAGATCGAAACTATGCCTACAAGGAACTCTACATTTTTATCCTTTTTTCTTTTTTTTTCTTTATTGGGTATCACTGCTTATATCAACTCATACAATGTGTTGGAGCTACTTCACACACACCTAGGATTTCTTTTTCCTAAGTTTATTCCTTGTTTATTATTCATACTTAGCCATTATCCAGTCTCCTATATTTTAGGGGAGAATATTCAACCTGGAGAATATTCTCTTTCAGTTGACACTTCAGTTTGACTAGTTGAGTTGAGTTTAGATGTTGCATTGGGATCAT
>JZKD02S1729853.1:1109879-1132147 GCA_000966675.3 Picea glauca | reverse complement strand
CAAGCATATGGTAATTATATAGAATGTTAGCATATAAATTAGCATGATCCATTAACATACATAACAAATACACCCATGGAAAGAAATACACATATTTGCAATATATCGAATGGACAAGAAAATAGTATTTCTATTAATGTAATCAACATAATTACATAGATGACAAACTTATGAAACGACACATAACAGAACCAAGAAACTAAGTCCCTCCAACTGGGCCTCCACCACTTCAATCCTCCACAAAGACAAGCTCACAAGTAGTAGGAGTCAATGAAGTTCTCCATTTCAAGATAGGAAGAGCTTGGGGGCTGAACACAAGAAGTTCAGACATTCAAGGACAAAGGGATGAAGACTCAATTTGAGGTGAAATTTCTCCAGAGTGTTTTTGCTCTCAATGTGATCATCCACTCAAGGCTTGTATATGGCTCAATTTATAGCCTCCAAATGGAATTGAAGGGTCGAGTCAGAGCGTTTCCAGTATACGGAAGGTCAATGATCATGGATCTCGTGGCATGCCATGGCCTAGAAACCTGACATATTTTTTAATTTTTGAGCACCAAACTCGATGTATGTGGGCTGTAATGGAGCAACCTATGTATACGCGAGTTGTCTAACTGTAGGTCGCGTATATGGACAAACATATGTATTTTTTACTCTGGAGTGAGCAAAAAGGGGAATTTAAGTCTGCAGAGGGAAATGGAAGGCCATCAAAGCAAGATGCATGGAGTGTGGCAAAATTTTCTATAACAAGCCCTCATGCGTGTGTTATCGTGGAGCTCCATGTTTGAAACATTAATATCATTGGATCAAATGACATCAGCCCTAGCGCGTGTGTTATGCTAACCAGGGCTATCTAAGAAAAGAATGAGCCTAAATTTCTAAGGAAACACAAGTAAAAGCAAAGGACAACTGCAAGGAGAATAAATAGAGTGTAAGAAAAAATATTTGCAACCAGAGCTCTAAAGAAACAGAGACAGAGTAACCCAACACTTAGGGCTTGGAGAAAAGAACATAGTTACCAATTTAACGATAACTTTTTAAAGTTTTCATTTTTTTAGAGGTTACACTTAGTGGTTATTTTACCCTTGTTTCAAAAAGTGTTACTACTAGTAGCGTTTTTTTTTGTCGGGGAGGTAAAATTACCACATTTTTCAACCATGGTATTAACAACCTCTTAATATTGCAACAAAAACCTTACACTTACTCTCAAATTGAAAAGCTAAGCTACTAGCAACATTATTTTTTTCTAAAGTTAAAATTAAAACTTCAATGAAATCATTCACTTACAATTAGTGTCATTGCAACCAAAATCTTAAAGAGTCAATCGTTGAATGAAAAAATGGCACCTAACTCTTTTTTCTAGGCCAAAATTACTACATTTTTAAAATCATGACCTTGATACCACTAAAATCCAATGTTCCGAAAAAACATAAACATTAAGAAAGAAGAAGAAAAAAAATCCTTATCTTTCTAAAATAGAAATTGAAAAAATAAAATAAAAAATATAACACATTTTGTATAAAAAAAATTTACAAAACACAATTAAAAAATAAAAATTGAAATAAAAAATAAAAAATATAATCCATTTTAAATAAAAAACAATTACAAACACAACTTAACAAAAAGGTATATAGGTATTTTTTTAAAAGAGAAGATTTTGTTTTAAAATTAAAAAATATGTATTAAAAAACAATTTTAAAACATTTAAAAAACCTTAAAAACAAATTTTAAAAATAAATTAAAAAAAACTCAAAATAAATAAATAAAAACAAAAATACGACCGTCGATTTAGCATAGCCACCCGGCTCGGCAACGGGTACACGTGGGAGCATGGGGGCGTGCTAATTTTCAGTACATCTATGGACTTTAAACCTACATTCAAACTTTATAACTGGAATTGGGTGGTTAAATGTTTTACTTTTGGGTATTTTGGTCGAATCCAGCAATATAAATTTGGATAAAATAGCTATTTTCTGTGGTTTAAATTGCATTTCTGAATGCATAAATAGATTCAATGTACTGAAAAATCCCTCAAATCGACAGATCTAACCATTATACAGATTATATAAACTTAACCACTCAAATCTACAAATCTAACTATTCTTCCTCAAATTTTGGACAAAATCAAACAAAAAAAATCCAAATAAACTAAATCTGCGACCTTTTGAGTTTCGGAACGTCCCATCTCCGCGAACCTCCGACGTCATCGACGTTTGTGCCCGGCGTAGACCTCCCCTCTCACCTCGTCCGTTCGTTGTTTCCGTTTCTCTCAGCCAGCCGTCTGTTCTTCATTTCAAATTTAAATTTCCCTCCGTTTGACTTGACTTGGAAGAGCAGCCGTGTTTTGAAAATTTGAGGTTGTTGGAGGTGCTTAGTGTATCATCTGGATGTGCGAAGCTGAAGAGGTGCTGGGAAGGCCACGCCCAGCTCGGACGTGTTCAGTTTGGGCATTCTGCTGTTGGAGGTGGCTTGCGGGAGGAGGCCCGTAGATCCGTTGAAGGACGCCGAGCGGGTGATTTTGGCAGAGTGGGCGTGGCCGATGATCCAGCACTCATCATAACCATAGGAGAGAGGCTATCGCGAGAAGGCTCAGGCTATGATGGTAAAGATTAGAGGGACGCCCAATGTTCAAGAGGAATTCCACGATTTGATCGAGGCGAGCGAAGCTTCCAAGATGATGAAGCATCCGTTCCGCAATATTTTGCAGAGGAAATATCGTCCTCACCTGGTTATGGCCATTGCCATTCCTTTCTTCCAGCAGTTGACAGGGATCAATGTTATCATGTTATCAGTTTACGAAGAATATAGCCATTGAAGAGATGGGCATGGTTTGGAAGCGACATTGGTTCTGGAAAAATTATGTAGAGCACGACAACGACGCCAAAGATACGGAGATGACCAAGGGCGGCAGTAAATGATATATGTTTATACTTCCCAGTTTTTATAGTCTATTATTCATATGCAGTTCTACTCACAGTGCGGTCTGCAATGTGTATTTCATTTATTGGTTTGTAAGGTATTTGATTCCTCTGGTTAATGATAAAAAACGTTTATTTCCCAGCAATTTCTGGTCGATTTATAATTATTTAATGGTCAGTTTTGTCTCTGTTATGGATTTGAAAATTATAAGACTGGTTCAAAATTTATGGATCCCTAGTTTCTCGGAAATATATGAAAAAAAAAACTTAATTTATATATCTTTCCATTACTCTCACTGCGTCAGCGATTATTGAAACTTTCTAGCGCCCATATCGGGTCTGGAAAATAATCATTTGGATGAGCTGTGCTTCCAAAGGGTAATTTCAAAAGCTCATCATACCCTTAATTACCTTAATTAAGATTAATTGCAGCTGATTTCATACCAGAATTTCAAAAGCTCATCTTACCCTTAACTTACCCTTAATAAAGATTAATGGCAGCTGATTTCATACCACCGATGCCAGAGAGTAAACTTTTTCCCTTAATCTCGAAAGCTCGTGAAGATCAATGGCTGCTGATTTGATCCAAGGGATGGTGTCTTTCCATCGTATAAAAATTGGTATTGTGAAATGGAATTGGGGCAGCGCTTACTATTCCACAGAGACAAAAATGGTACGCGTAGGGCATGGTGTGATTTCATATAAAGCTTCAAATATATTGATGTTTACTACACATTAATGCTGCTGTCAATGTGATTTATAAAATTAAAATCTGCTTACTTTCTATTATAGAATTCATTGGCTTACAATTTTAGTTGGCAGTGTGTGGTCACTTTTCAAATCACATCTTCCAAAAAGTATCCAATAAAATCCTTGCCTTGCCTGATGGGTAAAAGTTAAAGTCCATAACTCTGCATTTGTCGGACCTTGAGAAAAAGCAAATCTCCACTAACTAAGAGCACATTTTTCAATTACTTTTTAATTATGAGTAAATGTTTTTAAGTGGATAGTGAAGATGTCCACTCATTTTTACTTGATCATAGATAATTAACCTTGTAGATTTTTTCATGTAAAACTAAAGATTTTACTACCCACAACCACCATTATACTTTGGTTAATATTAAGAGAACTCTGAATTTTCATGTAAAACTAAAGATTTTAGTAACCACAACCACTATATTTTAGTACCCAGAATCACCATTATGTTTTATTTGGTTGAATGATCATGAACATAAATCAGGTTTTATATAGGATATGATTTAAATCAATTTTAATAATAATAATCTAATGTTAGGATAAATTAGATATTATGAAACTCCTTTGTTCGTGAAATAAAGAATTTTTTTTAATATAACTATTTAATTCTTAAAATCTAAAATACTTATCTTACCCTTTAAATCTGAACTTATATAAAAAAATCATATATATATATATGAAAGAACAAAAAAATTAACTTAAGATGATTAAGGAATATAGGCTAAGGAGAATAGTACACACCTACAAAGTCATTCACTTTAGTGTGTGGTCTGAACAAAGTTGTTTTGGAAAAAGGTTAACCTAATATGAGTGGAGTCATTCACTTTAGTGTGTGGTCTGAACAAAGTTGTTTTGGAAAAAGGTTAACCTAATATGAGTGGGGAATGTAGGCTAAGGGGAGTAATCCACATTTACAAAGTGATTCACTTTGGTGTATTGTTTGAGTAAAGTTATTCTATCTTTTGACTAGTGTTAAATGCACTTTGAGAAAGAATATTGCATGGCCATGTTTGGATTGAATTGGTTTATAGTGAACATCATTCTAGGTTGTTTTATGATGTAGTTAAGTGTTATTGTTTATAGGTTGTCGAAATAGTTAATAAAATTTGGAAAATAATATATTAAAATAAAAAAGGGAAAATTCTAAATTAATGTGAAAATAAAAGTTAAATATAACATGTTTTGGTTTATTAATTACATAAGGGTGACAACATACATAATATAAAATTGAGATTGGAAAAAGAATACATTAAAATTAAAAAGGAAGATTCTAAACTAATGTGAAAATATTCTAAACTAATGTGAAAATAAAAAGTAAATATAACAAGTTTTAGTTTACATAAAGGTGAAGAGATACCTAATATAATATTGAATTTGGTAGGGAAAAGAGGAAAAATGACATTTAAGAAAAGTGTGTACTTAAAAGAAACTAATTAAATAAATTTAAATTTTGATAAAATTGGGTTATTGAAAAATAGAAGATATATTTAAAAATGGAGAAAAAAATAAATATAAATATATATATATATATATATATATATATATTATTAAATTAGTTTGATTAATCATATTAGGATTTATGAAATATTTATATTATTTTAATTGATTTTTATTAATGATTTCATTGTTATTTCAAATTTTATTTTTAAAGTTCATAACTATAAATACACACATTTATATATTCTAAGAAAAAATTGTAGAGAAATTTAAGGGATGTTTCCTCACATTTAGTGACGGAATTCCCAATAAACATGTTGGCATAGGCTAGTGCATTTTATCTAAGGAATTTGAATTAGGCACATGCTAGCATAGAACTAGCCAAATGCCTAAAAACATTGGCACCAATTGGTTGAGCTAACCCATTGGACTATGTGTGTGTGTGTGTGATAGCTTGATGGATTAGCTAAATTGGTTTGAACCAACCAATTTCAAGGTGGAGATCGCTTAGAGGCCATGTGTTCAAGCTCGATAAGTACTCCTAGATTAGGAGTACATGTTGTATTCTAGAAACATTTATCTCGGGTGTCATTCACAAAATGTGAGGAAGCACCTTGAGGATTTCCCTAATAACATTTCCATAGAATAAATATGTGTGTGTCTGTGTGTGCTTGTGTACATGCACTATATTTTTATTAGAAAAGTTGAGAATAAATTATATATGACTATAAATGAACTAAATAGATAAACAAATAGATACATTTTGTAGAAGGGTGGTGCATAGACACATTGAGATAACCATTACGGTCACTGATGTTGCCTTCATAGAATTATTCCAATAACCATTACAACCAATATTGAACACATATTTCAACAAATGAAAAGGGAATTCATTTGATGGAGAGCACCTGCAAATGCAAAGCACATTCAAGGGCGTCCCATTCGATGACCATTCCAAGAAGACACGCAAACAATCATATTTATTAAATGGTGGCTCACTTGCAATAGAGAAGATAGCATTCATGTTCATTTAAACGCAATGATATTCATTGAATTGAGACAAATTTAATCTACTATCTTTATATTCGTTCAATTGAGACAAATTTAAACTGTCGACTTTAAATTCGTTGATTTTCAATTTTTTGTATAAAATATAATGAACTATATGGCTTATCCTCCCACTAGTTCTTATGTTGTTCCCATCGTCATATTTCACATCTTAACCTATGTGAGCTGGTTCATAGTTGTGCTATTACATTTTTTTAACACCATTGGTTGTTAAGTTTCAAGTAGTTTTGCACTTTGATCTCCCCTCGTTTGTTGAAGTTGTCTATGTAGTATTGTTATTTTCTTTATACATGTTTTCTCCATTAATTTTCTTCTTCGTGTAGCATTCTTGTACATGACTTTCAACAACTTTATGTAGCATTCTTGTACATGAATTTCAACAACTTTTTATCCATTGGGTAACTTTATTCTTCTATACTCAATTTTCAAACAATTTTATGCCTTGTTGGCTCTATGTTTTCTTCCTTCGCTTAGCTTATCTTGGTTGAATTGATCCATATTTTACGAGCATAATGAAATGAATACAAATTATTAAAAGATGTTTAACACAGAATAAAAGAGATACAGTAAAACTGGTTTTCTATTCAATAAGGAAATAAGTTGAAACTGTAAAATGCAACAGAAAACAAGCTTGCTAGAATGGTGGCAGCTTATCTCTAAGAAGAGATGTGACGGTTGCACTCATTCACAAGAAGATGATTACAATGAGGCTCTGAAGGCCTTTTTACAATAAACAGGAATTTTAGAAACCCTAGACATCCAAAAACCTAACCCTAGGAGATGAAGCGCCAAAAGTCATGTGGGCCCCATTTGGGTAGTACATCAACTTCCCGGGGTCATAACTTTTGCATACGATCTCTATCTTAGGCGCACGATACCCCGTTGGAAAGGTATCGTCGAGGAGATTTATTTTGGGGGCTCAATCAGAGCCTTCTACTATCATTGAGAAGATAGATCCCAAAAAACCTTCATTTAGGCCCTCATAATGGCCCTAGAAGTTAAAAAATTGCTAAAAATAGTAAATTGCCAAAATTGCCAGAAAATTGTTTTGATCGAGTTGGAAAAGGTGGGTGGCCACTGATATCCACCTGGATCAATCCTCCCTCCTTAGGAATAAATTTTCTCCATTGTGTTGAGTTCCCCCATCAGATGAGGAAATTTCTACTGAATTTGGCCCCAGGTGAGCCACTTGCTTTGGTGCAGAAGCTGCCCTGCTCTGACGACTCGATAAAGTTGGATCCTTTGTTGTCGAGTTCCCTTGATCTTTGTGTCCACAATATGATCACTGGATTCATGTTGCATGAAGTCAAGGTTGAGCTCTTTTGGTGTCAACTGCTTTGCTATCTCTGAGGTGTCCAATAATGGTGGGAAATATAGTTGATGGAGAGCCACATTGAAGACTGGGTGCAGGCCAAGGAAAGGGGGAATGTTGAGCCCAAAATCATTGTCACCCACAACCTTGATGATGGTGTACGACCCATAACGAAGTGGGCAAATCTTTCAATGGGGCCCTGTAAGGCGTTCTTTCTTCAAGTGCAACCAAACTTTGTCTCCCACTCGAAAGTTATGTGGCACCCGATGTTGATCATGGCACTGCTTGTACTTGGCATTAGACTTATGTAGAATATCCTGAAACTGTTGGCAGACATGCTGGATCCGCTCAATGAACCAGGTCGCTTTGTCATCTTTTGGTGGAGCAGGGAACGAGTCGGCCAAGGCGGTCACCAGGGGTAGTGCAACATCCATGGGGCTCAATGACTGGAATCCCAACCCCACCTGAAATGGGTTGTGGCCATTCGAGCTATGCAGGGCTCGGTTGTAACTATGTTGGACATAGGGAATACTCTCATCCCATTTATGGGGGTGTTTTGAATTGTACATGCATAGGATATGTACAATCATCTGATTGACTACCTCAGTTTGGTCATCTGTCTGGGGGTGGAAGGCAGTGGGTTTGGTGAGCTTGGTGTCCAGCAGTGACCGGAGGCTCGACTAGAATGTGTTGAGGAACCAACTGTCATGGTCTGAGATAATAGTTTGTGGGATCCCAAAATGTACCCATACTCGTTCAAAGAAGATCTTGGCAATGGCTTCTGTTGTGATGTTCTTCTTGCAGGCGGCTAGAATCGCCATCTTGAAAAAGCGATCAACAACCACAAAAACACAATCATTTCCCCTCTTGGTGGAGGGTAGGCCTGACATGTAGTCCATTGAGATGGATTCCCATGGCCTGTCAAGAGTAGGCATATGGGTGTATGGGCCATGTTTCTTAGTGGTCGGTTTGGCAATAGTGCAGTGGTGCAGGACCTGATATACTTTCCGACATCCTGTCGAAGTTTCGGCCAGTAGAAATGTTTCTGCAGCACTGCCACTGTCTTTTTGATGCCAAAGTGTCCTGCCACCCGACTGTAGTGAGCTTCCCAAATCATCTTCATGCGCTCGCTTGATGGAACACAAATATGGCCCAGACGACACAACAACCCATATTGAAGATGAAAATTAGCAACCACTAAGTTGGTAGCCAACATTTGGTAGGTGGTGGAGAAGTCAGGGTCTGTCTCGTAGAGGTGGGGCCATCCGGAGGTCTCGTGGCCACAAGAGTCTAGCACCATGGTGAGTGCCGTGATTGGAGGTTGACTGAGGCAATCAACAACTTGGTTGGTACTTCCTGTTTTATACTTGATGTTGAGGTGGAACTGTTGTAAGTATGTGGACCACTTCTGATGGCGGTCATTATGCAATTTTACTTGGGTTTGCATGAACTGTAGTGGCTTGTGATCAATGTGGATGACTATCTCCTTCCCGAGAATGTAATGTCTCCACTAGCGGCAGGATTGCACAATGGAGTACATTTCTTTGTCGTAAGTAGGGTACTTACGGACAACATATGATAGTGTCTCACTATGATATGCCACGGGGTGGCTGCGTTGAGTGAGAACAATGCCCACATCATAGTCCGAAGCATTTGTCTCGATCTCAAAGGGATGTTGCAGGTCTGGTAATGAAAGTACTGGGGATGAGCAAAAACGCTTCTTCAAGTCGCCGAAGGCTTGTTGTTGGGATAGGCCCCACACAAATTTTTACTTATCGCCACCCCTGGTTACTTGGCTAAGGACCCATGCGATATGAGAGAATCCCAACACGAACCTACAATAGAAATTGGCGAGGCCGAATGTAACACCCCAGGTTTCAAACCCCCATTTTAAATAATGTATTGTTACAAAGCTGAGAAGCCTAAGTGCCCAAACAATTATTAAAGGTCCAATATTCCCAAGAAATGTAATGTTTTGACATTATTAATAATAAACACATTGTTGGCTGCTAGACGGACAACGACTAGAGTTATAGGGGGCTATGATTCCACAAGAGAGGGGGCTTGAGGGGATAAATGTTTATTCCTATGTTAATTACCTTTTTTCCTAAGGGAGTGGATTGATTACATGAGCTTCTGGGGGAAGGCTAGGAGGTTCTTGATTTCCCAACGAAAATACTTAAACCCATCCCTGGTCTGATTTTGGGGCTGGTCGTTGTCTCATCTGCTCCGTCACCTCTGCGTTATCCCATTCTTTCCCTCATGCACTCTCATGCACTCACCTACCCATTCATCGACCCATCCTCACCTGGGTCTTGGCTTGGTAAAGGGAAAAGGAACTGTTGAAGATTAGCCACAAGATAGTTGGCTATAATGGTCACTAGTGTGATCCAGTCATGTCTTGAGGCCTACATGTCTGAGATGCATTGGCCTGTGTCTCGCGTTGCTCACAGATGCTAGTCCTGAGAGTTCCAGCATTAAGATTATGGACCAGTTTCTCTAGAGGCCCGAATAAGGAGAAGGGTTTCCTAAGGGACTGCGTGGCAGAGAAGGGTGGAGGTTCGTTCTCTTGGGTGGTGCAAGCTGGGTAGAAGAGAGTTGGGTACTTGGATTTTTGTGGGTGTTGGGAAGCCTCTAAGATCTTAAGTGTTGACTGGTTTGGGAAGACAAGTACACTCTGGAACCGTACTTGTGGATTCATAGCCCTGAATCGGGGGTGACACTGCTGTTGAGATTTGGAGCAGTGGTGTCTACGGTTGGGTGGAACGTCCTTGGTCTGCATCCAGTTGGTGTCTCCTTTTCATAAATATAAGTGCTCTTTGTTGTGATATTATTATCTATGTATGAATGTATTCTGCTGTGCATTTAAATTATCATCTAACTAAATCTTAGATTATGCATGCTTGTTGGATATTGTTGTGCATGTCATTAAATATTTTCTTTTATGCATCCTTATATTTTAAAAAGGTATCGATAAGAGAAATAATCCAAGGGTGGGCTTGCAGGTAGCATACCCTGGCCTGTGGGTGGCTGGGGATGTTACACCCGAGAAGCTTTGAAGTTCAGTGAGTGTGATTGGGGTTGGCCAGTCACGGATGACCTGGATCTTGGCTAGATCCACATGCACACCATGTCGATCAATGATGTAGCCTAAGTAATGGACCCTGTCCATGCCGAAGGAGTGTTTTTCCAAGTTTGCATATATTTTTTGCTGCCGTAGGGTGTACAAAACCTGTTCCACCCAAGTCTTGTTGTAGATGAGGATGTCATCTAGATACACCACTACAAAATTATTAGTGAAAGATCGTAGGATATCGTCCATCATCCTCATAAAAGTTGTTGGAGCATTTTTCAAACCAAAGGGCATGACCAACCATTCAAAAATACCTTCTTTTGACTTGAAGGCGGTCTTCCATACATCTGTCTATTCTATTGGGACCTGGTGGTAGCTAGAATTCAGATCAATCTTACTGAAGTATTTGGATCCCATGAGTTGATCAAGGAGGTCGTCGATTCGGGGAATCGGGTACCGGTTTCAGACTGTGATTTTATTCAGGGCCCGGTAATCAATGCAGAGTCACCAGGTCCCATATTTCTTCTGCACCAGCATGATTGGGCTCCCACATGTTGATGAGCTAGGACATATGTGCCCCTTGTGGAGCAGTTCTTGGATCTACCTCTTGATCTCCTCATTTTCTAACAGAGAGCAACGGTAGACTGGCCCATTGGGTAGCGGTGCGCTTGGGGTCAGATCAATGGGATGCTTGAACTGACAGTGCAGAGGTACCTCGATAGGAGAGGAGGAGATATCTGAGTATTCTTCCACGACCTTATCCACTTTCTTTTGTTGTGTGGAGAGATCGGCCACAGAGGCCCTGGATGTGGCTATGAACTTTCGCTCACTCTGAGAGCGAATCACGAAGAAGACAAATTTCCTGGTTTGAGAGATGACCTTCCTGCATTGCTTGGCAGAGATCAAGGAAATAACACTAGGAGGGACTGCCTCGGGTATCCTGCACAATTTCGTGTTCAAAGTAATAATAACACTATGAGGCTTAGACTCATATACAACATGACGTTTTCATAAATAAGATTGGCCCAAAAGAACATTACAAACTTCGAGAGGAGCAACATCACACAATACCTCATCTTTGAAGGGATTGATGTCGTACGACAGTCGACACTGTTGGATGACGTGGAGATCGCTTCCTTGGTGGAGCCATCCAATTGTGTAGGGTTGTGGGTGTGGCATTGTCAACAGGGCCAACCGCTTGACGACCTCTGCTGAGATGAGGTCTTGCTGGCTACTGCTATCAACGATGAAGCGTATCAGGGTGCCTTTTACCCACATCTGTGAATGGAAGAGGCACTCGCCTTCTTCTGGCTCGTCGGGTTCACTAGGATGGAGCTTGGTGGTAGCAACGGTGGAACTGGGTTCCACATCAATGATTTGTATTCCCCTTTCTGGTTCTGACTCAGAGTTAGAACCCGCATCTGATTCAGAGGCTTTCACTTCGGCCACCAACGACTGCTTTGAGTGACAGTCAACAGTGTTATGCCAAGGGCTCTTATGGAAATTGCACCACTTCCTGGTATCTTTCTTTGTCTTTTTGGTGTCCTTCTGTACCTGTGGCTTGGACTGGTTGTCCTAATACTGTCCATTTTTTCTCTGTCCTTTGTTCTGTGGGTTAGGGCTGCCCCTTCCCAGCTTTTGCTGTGCGGGGTTCCCAGGCCCTAATTGTCGCGTCTTTTGTTTGAGCTTCTGCTCGATTTTGACGACATATCGATTTTGAAGTAGAATGTAACATGTTATGGAATGTGGTCATCAACCTTAGTAAAGATTCACATTCCACAACTTCAAACCATAGAATGTCAATTAACTCAATTCAAGCATGTTTTAAGGAAGAAGAGATAGTGCACCAACTGAAAGATGATATGGACATTTGACAACATAATTATCCTCCTTCTAATGTGGGTCAAAAGGAAGTTATTAGCCATCATATTTCACGTTAATTTCTATGTTTTTCAAAGTAATTAAAATATTGGATGTTTTTTTTAAACAACATACCTTTAAGGATGGATGAGATATAATAATTGAAACCATTTAAAGCTTTCTTTTATACTTTGTAAAAACTGTCAATTTTGTATGAAATTTCATCTCAATACTTTTTATATACTTGTTGTTTAGTTATGCTACAACGTTTTTTAATATAATATTTATCAGTTTCAATTTAAAAGAAAAAAAATTATAAAATTTAAAGAAAATCAACACCAAACACTTCTCGAAATGTAGAGAAAAAACATATGTAATAATATGATAGTAAATTAGAGTTCACACATATAGGCCATCGTTTGAAATTATTATAGTTCATTTAGTAATATATCCTTAGATCACCTAAAACCAAGACCAATATTTGCATGCTCAAGGAACTACATAATACTAAATGGAGAATACAATTAAGAGAAAAGATATTAGGTTAAGTAAGTATTCCAAGAAAACTTGGAATATGTAAATGGATGTGTTTCTAGACTTAATATGCATGTTGCAATTTTAAGGATTGTAATTGGTAGGAGATTACTTACCATGCACATATAAGAGAGTGGGTAGAATCCATGTCCCCACCTTGCTAGAAAGTAGCCACCTTTGAATGTCCATCCAATGGAGTTTGGACAATGTTATTTTTGTGTCATTTGGATGATAATAGATGTGATGTATAAGTGTGTATTTTATGATTTAGAAGTATTACAATGCCTTACACCAACTAATCCATTATACTTTCCTTATAACAATTAATAAAGAATTAAATCTATTTGAGTTTGGGATTTAGTTTATTTGTATGAAATAATTTTATTTTTTAAAAAGGTGATAAAACTTATATAATTTAATTGTTATTAGTTTTTATTCATGATTCTAGGTTGATTTATGATGTTATTTAAGGAAAATCATATCACCTAAAATAATTTTGTGGTTTATAAGAGGGTATAATTTCACCTCGGTCACATGCCTCTATCTGGTTGGTTGTTCCTTACCTATGAGAAAAAAGAATTTTTAACGAATGAAAAACAATTTTAAATCTTATTCTAGGATAAAAAAATAATTTCAACCTAAATAATATTTGAAAAAAATTGATCCTTTATAACCATTATTGAAACTAACTCTAATAAAATCATATACTTTATATAAGTCATAGTCTAACTCTTCTATATTTTTTGCTCTTTTCCGGGGATAATTTTTGTTTAATTTTTCCTATTTGGCTAGAAATTGTTGGATATGCATATTTGAATGGTTAAATTTGTATAATCTGAGTGTTCCGGGATTTTTTTTAAACGTTGAATCCATTTCTACATCAAAAAATATGGGATTAAACAACACTATTTATATCAAACAACTAAACATTTATTATAAATATATAATGATCACACCCAAAACTTTGAATTCTAATTTTTAATATAATAAAAGTATAGCTTACAAGTTCCAACTCTTGGGTAGTGATAACAAACTCTTGTAGCATGCAATTAGAGCTTATGTTTGGAGGGTCTTAGACACCTTATTGTGAGTTATGTTAATAATTATATTATCTACTCTCAAACACTTTGGTGGTAATTTCATTTATTCATTTATATCATTTAATTATTGATTTATAAATTGTCATGGACATTTCATTGGATAGTTTGTCATAACAAATCTAATAAAATATTGAAATCTTTATTGTGAAAGTGATTTTTTTTTAGATCTCAGGTTTTTTAATTACTAGTGTTCTATTTGAAATGTACAAAGCTAAAATGCTAAAAATAGAAAACAAAAATAAATACTCACACACCATCCACAAATAAACACAAGATATAACTTGGGAAACCCAATATGAGAGAAAACTCACCTAGAAGGCGAGGTCATCCTACTCTCTTTTCTTCAAATTCAAGTACAAAGAAAGAGACACTCTCTGTGGAATTGCCTTTGACACTATGGCCTGCATAGCTGCTACAAAATCTCTTTTCCTCTATTATGCTCTCAAAATACCACTCCTAGGTGCTCTACTCAAGTATGGAACAATGTAACACACCCACTACAACAACTTCGATTTTTCATCCTTTTCTTCGAGGAATAGAATCCTTGAGACTTCTATGGGGCCTAGCGTAAACCCTCTCTTCCCTTATCCTCCTCCAAACGACCACAAGCTGGCCTTAGCGCAAGCGCCTTTCGCAACTCACGAGTTGGGAATCAAGACTGTCGACTCCCCTTTCTCCGAACACCGATACCCGAGATACTATATGGGTATGGCTCCCTCCTCACTAGTGCCTACTACATGTAACCATAGGCTAGGCCAAAGACTAGCACCACTCACAACCTCGGCAGTTGCGGTGTTGAGCTCTCGTGCTCCTCCTTCACGAATCCCCGAGACACGAGAGGTCAATGTTGCGTAGACTCTGCCAAAGCGACACGCACACGCCACTTTCCAACCCCGATATACTTTGCTCACGAGCTGTGTCGCCGTCGTCCGTCACACGAGACCTTGGCTCTCAGCGTTTCGTGGCCTTAGCGATCAAGGTGTAGCATCTACATCCTGCGAAACCCCGAGCCACGATAAGTCAACAATGGGTCACCCGCTTCCTAAGCTAAATACTAGCTCTACTCGTATCTCGCGACTTCGCAAGTTGGAGTGTTGAGCCCTCATGCTCTTCCTTCACGAGTTCCCAAGATACGATAAGTCAACAATGGGTTGACTCCTTCCCAGGCAACATGTGTCCATCACCTGTCACCCATTCCCACCTTTCTCTAGGCGCTTGTTGTCACACCACCTGTCAACCACGCGATCCCCACTGAAGGATGGGTCACATGTTTGCATGAGGCCTCAACGCTTGACACTTCGTGACTTCTACAATAAAAAAGAAACTCTCTCAAGTTCCGAACCCCCAATAGGCGATAGCCACGAAAGTTCTGATCCCACGGTCCTCCCTTGGTCTGGATCCAACGGTCATGATCACGTCACGATCTTGCGAATCGTGAGTTCATGCAATCCTACCCTTGACAACTCCAAGTCGCAAGTCAATGAAATGATACTCTCCTGCCTATACAAAGGCTAAGATCAACAGTCAATAGGGCTCCATCAAATCCTTGGATCTACGGTCCCGATTCCTTTGCTATTTTCAAAGGCTAAAAGTGGTCGAGGCATTAACACATACATTTCTTCCTCCAATCTAACGGTCATGACAGCCCCGAAAGGATCTCATCCGTTCATCTAACAAACGAAAGGGTACTCTCCTTCGGTATTTGAAACTCGCTATCCTTCCTAATCTTCGTCAGCCATGAAAGGCTTGAGAGCTTTGTGTTCTGTCTCCTAGACTTGAATCTTAGAAGAGTCTTCAGTACAACTATTCATCAAGGGGTTCTGGGGTTCTATTTGATTGTAGAGGGCCTGTGCATATCGACACTACCTCTCATGAGCTTAACAAACTCCATCCTCCAAGGGACTCAGAACAAATAGGTGAGTAAACCATCATACATGCGACTACACCTAAGGTCAACGAGCTCACAGTTCATGGCTCTAGCTTAAGACGCTACAGAACTCCAGAATTTATGAGAACAACTCATGTTCGACCCTTACTTGCCTAATTATACAACCAAGCATAAATAGAAGGGATACAGTATATCCATTAAGCATTCATTCACATTCCTGAAAGCATGCACAATATAACCAATTCATACACAGTCACAGCTAAGTTACATAGGGTAGTAAATCACTTATCTATTACAGGTTGCTACCAACCAACTGACTGTGGGTGTTCATCCTTCCACCCGACCATAGGCCCAGAGGAATTCATTCTTATCACTCTAGCCACCCTCGTGCCAAGCCATGATATCACCAGGGAATTCTCACAGTTCTCGAGGGTTCTCTCTCTGTTTCAACTTTTGTTCAGGTCCTGTTTTCTACAACTTAGAGCTTTCTCACTCGGTTGTGGCCTCGGCGAGGTTTCTCAGTTGCTCTTCGACATCAAGCTCTTATCCTTATGTTCCTGATTTGTTGGAGTGCTTCACATCTCGCCCTTGTGAGCTTCCACCCTTGTTTTGGTGCCTCTCTTTCCTGTGTGTGCGTCCCTCTTACTTGGGAGGGTTTTTGCCGATCTATCCAGTTCCTTCTATTAGAAGGAAGCTCAGGTCTACAAGTCCCTGTGGTACTTCGAATTGATAGCCCATGTTTCCATTCATGGTGGTGGTTGGTGAGTCAACCACCGGTCCTTTCTTCATTGACTAATTTTCTTTCCTTGGGATTCGAAGGAGGCTTGTCATGCTTATCAAGGGAGATTTGGGGTTATTTGATACATGAACCCTCTCTTATAGTTTTCACATTCTTCTTCTAGTGATATCATGGCTAGTACTTTCAAGGCTTCACCCCCACAGTTAGTTATTGGCAACTCAAACAATAATACATTTACATTTTCCTCATACATTAGCATGGTAATTCCTACTTTATGATTAATTACAAATTGGGGGAAACAGGGTGTTACAATTCCCTCCCCCTTAAAGGAACACCATCCTCGGTGTTCTTTCTCAAAAACACCTGTCATGCCTTTCTTATTCATCCACTTCATAAGTGTTGACCTTCATCCTCGGTCAAGTCCTTTTTCAGGATCTGAGTCTTCGTCATCTGCCTTCAATAATTCTTGGACACAAGCATATTAACCATAATTTTGTGCGAAAACATCTTACTGTTGTTCAAAATTCAAAAAGGAAAAATTTCATATTCTAGCATAGTACTTATCTATGCAGTTTGTGGATCTATATCCACATGGTAGTTTTGTTATCCATGCTCATCGCTTTCCTTGAAGTACCCATTGGGTGCATGATTCCAATTCAATAGTTCACAAGAGCTATCATGATTTCATTTTCCTTCCCAAGGTTTTTTTTTTTTTCTTCTACACGGGAAACTACCCACTGTGTGCATGATCCCAATAGTTTACAAGAATTAATAAGAGATCCTCTTCCTTGTGGTCACTCATCCTCCAGGCCCAGGCTCAGGCATCCCATTCACTATTATACAGTCCCTCGGGCGATCCATCTTGCCCTGCTAAGGTTTTCTCGCATAGGAAAATTTTAGATACTCTATCGAGTCTTACAGTCGAGGTGTCCCACAGACTTGCTCTGTCAAGGCGTCCCTTCAGCTTGTGTTACCTCAACATAATTTATTTCAGGTGATCATGACTTATCACGGGGTTCTCATGGCTCAGCAGTAACACTTTTTCATCATCTTCAGCTTTGATAGCCTTCATCTGTTCCTTTCTGGACATGTCTTTTCTTCCCACCTGTATCACAGGTATATAAAATTCATGAGACATCATTATAAATTTTAACTTTCAGAATTTTATTGCAAATCTGTCACCCACGGATTTTCCAATCTCGCAACTTGTTTTTATATTTGTTCCGCACAGGAACCAGATTCATAATTATGGGAATTTCCTTCCCATAATGGTTTGGCTCAGCAGGAAATTGGCCTTTCTTATGGGCTTACAATGCCTCCATATCCAAGACCCCTTTGCTTCCTGCACTTTCCACTTCAATCGGCCAAACAACCTGTTAGCTTTTCCATGCATATACGTTTTATTGCACCTTTACAAAATCGTCACAACAATTTCAGAATTGTGCATACTTAACAATTAAATTACTTTCTCAAAAAGGGAAATACCATCCCTTGCAGTTTGGCTCAGCAGACAATCGGTCTTCCTTATGGATTTACAACACTGCCATATCCAAGACCCCTTTGCTTCCTGCAATTCATTCTTTACACAGCCAAACAATTGTTAGTTTCGTCTCAACATACCAAAATTTCCAAAACATAGTTCAACATTTAAAAAGGGTTTTAACAATTGTGCCAATATCCATGGCCACATTCATACCCAATACATTCTTGCATTGTTTTTCAAGTTCGTCACACTTTATGACCAGTTCTTGGCCATGGGGTGTTGGAAGTTAACCAACCTTTTCCTCATATGGTTTATTCGTTTTGTTTCATTCTTACAGTAGGACCATACTGCCTGCTATAGGCCGATCATGATCCCAAATCAATACACATGAACTCAAAATTTTCACATGAATGCCTTTACGCGTTCCTTGATTGTTAATGCATTCATGACATATCAATTCATGAATTCTTCCAATGGTTATATGTTTTCTACCAGAGGTTCATACCTCCATTATTCAGGTTCTTCGTCCTGAGTCATACCTTACTTGGGTATCCAAGGCATACAACTGCCTTTCAAGTTTATGCATAACACTAAGACAATAAAATATTTCAGAAGGGGTTCCTACCAAATCCCTTCATACCTTGTGCCACATATGCACGAATATATTTATACCGGTTCTTGGCTGCTAGCACTCTCTCTCTAATATTATCCCATCAGTGGTGCTCCATGGGGACTTTTAAAGTCCTTTCAATAATCATTCCACAAGAACCTTCTCATAGTCATCATTTGATTGAGGTTGCTCATCGTTGGCAACTGTCTTCCTCAATAGCTCCAATTCATTTATATACACAACATGCATCATCATAGCCACAATTACATTAGTCGTAATATTAAACTGAATGCATGTATCATAACGTTCGAACTCATAAACATCCTCAAATGTTTCCATAAGTGCAACACAAACAAATTTCGATATTATCTTTGGCAATAGAATCCTTATTGATTAGGGTGTCAAGAACTTTTCGTTCATCAATGTACTAGCTTTCTCATCCCATAGAAAACGTAATGCAGAACAAGGAAAGAATTGAGGGCTCTCCCCTTCTTCAAATTCTTTCTACATCTCCTAGTGCTTTTCAGCCCAGTCGAGTTATCTCTAAGGTCTCACTACCTTTTCTTAATCACAGCTTCAACCAAGCCTCATCAGTTAAACGTACTTGTTTATTCATTTAATCATACTCATGGGATTTGCTTGCCTCTTACCAACTATATCAGTTTGCACAACTACTCTTTTTCTGAGCAGCGTTGGTTAGGCCTCACCCTAACCCTTTTTGGGATACTGCAACATGCTTTAATAGAAACTCTTTGCTCATAATAAATCATGAACATGTGCATCCTACGCACTTCCATTCCATTATTAGAATGGTCAATATCCAGTTGTTAGTCTACTATTAATTACATGATTCTTTCAAAATGTAATCCAGGATTCTTACATATATGGACAGGCCTTGCAGCCCATTGTCCAACCTTCAACAATTATTAGGGTTGTGACTATGTCCTTCTGTCAAAGTCCTTACACAGTTCCTCCACCGATAACTCCTTTGGCATGCAACTTCCTTGTTGCATATCCATCACTATTTGTGATGGCCTCAGCCTTGAGTTAGTTTTGGCTTTTTTTTTTTACTAAATATTCCTCTTAGGGAATATAAACATGCATCTTTACTGTTAAGATTAGTCAATTTAGATTCATTCACAATCCTTCTGTTGCTTAACGGACTAAATATTACTCACTTCCGGAGGCTCATCGCTGAGTCCTATCAAACATCTTAGATGCCATTCTGATCAACAAACTTTGGCCCGTTGATATGTTTGATATGTATTACCATAATGTATGGTGTGGTTGCGTCTTTCTTTTAATACAATCAATTTCCATTTCATTTTAAAAATAAATAAATTGTTTTTGTACCAAAAAGATTATTAATCTAAAATATAATATGTTTTATTAAGCAGTGAATTAAAATCCTATTCCATAAATCTAGAAGAGGTGAGGCAAAACTGTGATGTAGCATTAAGAAGAACAAATTAACCCAAAGTAAAAGTGTTAACTTTAATAAAGTTGAGAAATAATGAAAATATCATAATAGTTAAAGTTGATAAATGTAATGCCATGGTTGTGTTAGAATAAATAAGACTATGATAAGTTGCGAAATAATGAAAATATCATAATAGTTAAAGTAGATAAGTGTAATGCCATGGTTGTGTTAGAATAAATAAGACTATGATAGAAAAATGATGAAGCACTTCATAACTAGTGGGAGTTATAGAAAACTCGACTATGATCTCAAAAACAAATTTCTAAAAGATGTAATAAGGTAATTAAGGAGTTATCTCTTGACAAGAATATATAAAATAAACTAACTCATCTTAACATGATGATGTTTGGCATTTATGGCTTTCCTAAAGTCCACACGGATGATGTTCCATTAAGGATTATCATAAATCAAGGGTGGCAGGTGCGAGGGGGAGTTCTCTATGATTCTGGAGGAATGATAGTAGCTACGTATGCTTGGGGTCTTGGTCAAGCTTTAAACAATCAGGAAAAAACGTATGCACTCTTGCATGGTATTCTTTTGGGCAAGGAAGCCAAGGTCAATGCATTGATATTCACTGGGGATTCCATAGTGGTCATCAAATCAATGTTAGGGAAAACTTCTCCACTAGACAAAAATCTTATAGTTACCATTGCCCAAGTGTAAAAGGGAAGCATTCTCCTTCCTCAAATCCTAATTCTACCATGTGAAGCAAGAATTGAATTCGGTGGCAGATCTCTGGGCTAAGAAATCCATTGAACTAAGCTTAGGAGAATAAGTAAAAAAAGGGGGCATTCTAGTTGCATCATCCCCTAAGATTTGATATGGTTAGGCACATCAATCAACATCAATCTCTCACATGAATCAACAACCAATATATCAACTCATTTTCATCGGGATGGGAGTACCAAGGACAGGCCTTAGCCTCCAAAGCATGTGAGTAATTAGCATGGCTTCGATTATTGAATGCCTTGATATGCATAATCGTTGACACTATGGGATAATGGAGAGTTCAAGCTATGGAGGCAATTGACCTCCTAGTAATTGTTATCTCCACACTTAGGTGGCTTGTCAGCTCTGGTTATAATATTTCAAATTGGGGAAATCTTCAAAGGAAGGTGGCAAGGGTTGTACATCTAGTCTATGGCAAAGATACTTTTCTTTCATCTTATGGGAAGGGTTCTATACATTACAGGTTGCATCTCCATTTCTTCCTAGTTCTCTTTTTTTATATGCTCCTTCCTAGAATTTCCTATAGTGGGTCATATCATGGGGAAAACACATTGATTCAACATCTATTTAGCTTTCAAGTCTTAGAGGGCATGTAGGATTGTTGGTGACTTCTTCTATGTTATGTTGGGTAGAGACTCCTTCTCTGTCCACCCACCCCCCATCTCTTGTCTAGCTGAGATAGCTAAGAAATGTTTCATGGAGAACATAGATGTTTTGGAATTCAGGAGAAACCTAAGAAGGCATGAGAAAAAAATTCAATCTAATAGGAGCTCTCTGCTCTCAGTGACAACAAAGGTACATGAAAATGAGCATCATTATGTCTCCCAGCGTGCAACCATCATGAGTTTACTAGTCTAACATAAACATAGGATTGAAATTTTATAAGTTTAATACAATATGTTGTAGAACTTGGCTCTAAACCTTCACAATGATTCTTTATCCACAACCTCAAACGACAAGGTATTAGATAATTCTACTTAGGATGATCTTAGAGAAGGTGAATTGATTCATCCACTGAAGGAATCAAGATATAGAGAAACATAACTCTCCTCTCTTAGATGTTGGCTTGGAAAAAGCAAATAGTCATCATGTATTCCATTAATTACTATGTTTTTATGTGTCATTACGATTTTAGGTATTTTTGTCAAACATGTTACTTGCAGGAAAACTTGGAATGTATATCATATAGTATGTTGTAAAATATTTTTTGTAGTAGTAGAGAAATGTTTATTTTGTTTAGTGAAACTTTCAAAAAGTCACATGTAATTGTTGTTAGCCTAC
>JZKD02S1729853.1:1066044-1106432 GCA_000966675.3 Picea glauca | reverse complement strand
TGATTAATTTTGTATTATGAGAAAATGTTTCCTCATAATCAATACCTTGTTTTTTTGTGTTTTCTTTTGCAACTAGCTTGACTTTATATTTATCTATAGAACCATCTAATTTGAAATTTGTGTGATAAACTCATCTACAACCTATTGATTTCTTATTTGGGGGTAATTCAACTAATTTTCAAGTGTTGTTTTTCATCAAGGCATCATATTCTACTTGTGTTGCATCTCTTCATTCTTGTTTTTTATTTTCTTCATTAAACGAAACTGGATCATAAGAATGCACAACTTCACTCATCAAATCAAGATTTCCCTGTTATGTTGATTTTTACTTTTTTCTTCTCTTTCCTTGTAGCATTTCCTCTAGTTTTTCATCTTGAAGTTTCTAATAGAACCATTTTGGTCTTTTATTGGACTAACTTTCATCATCTGGAGACTGACTAGCATCTTGTTCTTCCAACTTCAACTCTATTTTTCCCTCTTTGACTTCTTTTTCCTGTTCCTTTCTATGCCTTCTATATGTGACATGAGTTTTGAATTCATGCTCTTCATTATTGTAACACCCCGTTTTTCCCCATGATTGTAATTATGCACAAACTTCATATATTTATGTTATGAGGCATGTAATTATGTTTTGATTTAATAGAAATACCAAACCTTTGACTGAAAGGGAACAACCTTGTCAGTATTGGCCATGATACACCACAGGAAATTGATGAGGCAGGGATTGATTGAAAGGTTGAGTGAAGGCAACTGATATGTATCAGTGAGGAAAATAGTAAGCTTGCACAACAAGCCAAATTATGCTTGACAAACATGAAGCTACACCTACAAGCATGCAGACCTCTATGAAACCATGTGACCATTAAAGGAAGTTAGATGAGTGGTTGGAGAATTAATGACTACAGACAATTGGCCCTTGAAAGAGGTAATGGGTGATTGAACGACTGATGCAGGACACCATGGAACCGCCCCTTCAGAACATGAATTGGATACTATAGGGTACATCTGCAAAAAGTCACAGAAATCCCAACACGATAAAAAATATGACAAGAGATGGAAAACACCACCATATGAGGGAGGCACACAGAACAAAGGAAGGCAGGAGACACAGAGACGAACAAGAGAGAGTGGAGCATAGAGGTTTGGAGGTGTTTATTGATGAAGTGAAGGAAAATGAAGAGCTTTTTGGGGAAAACAAGAAGCTTGTTTGAGTCGTTGATGATCACCTTGAACAGAGAAGACCCTGATCCTGAACTAGAGCATTAGTGGGTAGCAGCTTGGTTCTTACTGGACAGAAACCAACACTAATAAGGGGAGGTCGCTGAGGGACCATTGATCAGAGAAGGAACTCCCTTGCATAGAGGAAATCCAGTTGAGAAACCACCTAATAAACCTATGGAGACCTGAAGCTGAGTGGGAGGTGGAAACTTCTTCTATGTCAAAGGAGGAAGGAGAGTAACCTTAAAAGATCATCGCAACCTCAGAACCTAGCTTATTCAATTTCCTTAGTGGTATCATGGCTTGGAACGTGGGTAGCATGTTGTAGGAAGTTATTCTACAGTAAGTCTTAAGGTTTGGAGGAAAGGCATCCTCTCTTAGTCAGTTGGTGTTGACAGTTTTTCCCATAACAGATAAGTGTTTTTCTTGCACTATGAATTTTGCATAGATGATGTATATGTATAAATATGTGCATGTATAAATGTCTGATTTTAAGAAGGAAATGCAATCATTATAATCTATGATCTAAATGTATGAAACTCGGTGTATGTTGGGATGTTTACTGTTGGAACTGATAAACTGTGAGAATGAGTGGAATGGGTTGTTGCGTACTTGAGCACCTTGCATCCTTGTATGGAGAGCCTGTAATTCATGCTAGGATCTCCTCTCAATTTTCATTAACTTGTAATATCCTTAAAGTGATTTTGAACCCTTGAAGATTAGGACTGAATCATGTAGAACTCAAAGAAAATGGCTAAGTCCTCTAGTCTACAGGTTAAATTGTAAAAGAATCTTGTATTGACCCAGAAGAGATCACAGTTGTCTATATGGCCAATCAAAATATCTCCACCCTTCGTCGACAAAGGCACCTCATCATGAACGATCGAGTGCCAGAGTTTTGAAAAGTTCGATGACAGTAATAATTCAATGAAGGAACAATAGCCATTGATCTGATTAGATGGTATAAGAGAGATCTGAGCCATTGGATCGATGTGCAAGTAGATCTAACTGTTGTTCAGAGGGTGCATCCATCAGAGCGAAGACCATTGAAAAGAGTTAGCCAGAGTGGATCTTCAGAGGGAAATCTATAGCATTTGTAGAAAAACTTCAAAGGAAGGAATCCAAAGAGATAATCTAGACCATTGATTGGTGTGTGGTAAGGCACACCAAAAATTGTCGATCTATCACGGGTCCCATCTACGCCATGATAGGATGTGGTGATGACCTAAAGATGTGTCCTTCCAAATCGGTAGCCCATGTGTCCCAGCTGGTGACAGATGTCATCATAGGATAGGTTGTTAGAGAAAATGTGGGTTTCCTTATTATGAGGAGTCCTTTGGACCCTGGTTTAATCACATCCATTGATATGACTAGATTTGAGCCATTGGTCAGGGTGGATTGGTTGGAGTGGTCACAGATGTGGAGGTAGGAGCACTCCAATGGGAATACTCTGAAAGAGATATTGACCATTAGTCGGGCTGGATCATCAGAATGTTTCAACGTAGGGTATTGATGGAACTTCGACTGAGAGACTCTGAGAGTCAACGAGGGCCGTATGGTAGCCATAGTATCCTTAGGATAAAAAGGGTCACCTGTTAGTTGGTTAACGAAGGTCTGGAGAAGAAGGATGAGAATAATCGTTGATCTCATCAGGGATGTGATGAGGAGATCTGGACCATTGGATCCAGAGTAGATCCTATAGGGAGATCATCATCAAAACTTTCCTATTGTGGTGTGATGCTCCATGAGGGAAAAACCCTGACAATGACCAGGATTCATAGATTGAATGACAACCTTCAGTTGAGGAATTAGAGGGGTGTAACCTCCACCATAGGTCATGTGGGGTACATATACACACCATGCAAAACATTTGAAACTTGGGAGATAAACCCCACACCAATTGATATCACCGATGCGCTCAGAACCGTAGAGATCAAGAGATGCGAGTCGTAGGATTTGGGGAAGGTGCTCCTTGGTGTATCGTCATCGGAGTTTTGGATAGTGGGAGAGAACCATGGGATGAGAATTCCCGACGACGACAAAGGTGGGCCAAAAGATCGGGCCCGTGGAGCGAGTGTATAGGTGGAAATTTCCATGTTAGCTAATGCAAGAAACAAGCAACCATGTGGATTCCATGTGGAGATGAGATGGATACTGGTCAATGAAATCCTGGAAAACATCGAGATGCTATAACTTTCAAACCAAAGCTCAGATTTGGGCTTGCTTACAGTCGTTGGAAAATTCTTGACGAGAAAGAGAATTTGGTGCTCTCGAGAATAGACATCGAGATGTCTTAGAAGACGCAAAATTATGATACCCCATCCCTTAAAAGGTACTTAGGGGGTTGGGTGTGTTACAATTATCACCCTTCAAAACTTCACATTTTCATTCTAATTTATGCACATGTGGGATTCTCTCATAAAAAATTACATCTCTACTTATAACAACCTTTCTATTTACTGTATCATATAACTCGTATGCATTTGATTCAATGCTATATCGAACAAAAATGCATTTTCTACTTTTATCCTCCAACTTATGTCTATCCGAATTTGGAATGTGTGTACATGCTAAACAACCAAAAACTCTGAGATTGGTTACCTCTAGCTTCCTTCCTGACCATGCTTCATAAGGGGTCCTTCCATGAATCACCTCTTTTATACTATGATTTAACAAATATAGTATTGTTTGAACTGCTCAATCGAAAATCATGAAATGCACGTGATTCATAGTCACCTCCTTTTCACTCTAAAACACCTAAACACCTTAATGCACCGACCACTTTCATGTTAAACCATATCCGTGAATTGCTTAAAAATAAAAAATACATTAGATTTGTTCTTCCAAAAATATACCACACTTTTATGAAAAAATCATTGATGAATGTGAAAAATTACTTAGTACCTCCAAGAGATTGAGTTGTCAGTGGACCACACACATCACTATGAATTAATTAAAGTACTTGAGTTTCCATGGTTTTTCTATTATCAAATTTGAATCAATGTTGCTTCCCTGCTAGATGTGCTTCATATACACATTTATCTTCTTCAATGTTAGGCAATACATTCACCAAATTATGTTTATGAAGCAAATTCAAATAAAAGTAATTAAGATTCAACCATATCTTTCATCCCATAGTTGATTTTTTGAAGTAGAACATGTCAAAAGGCTTGTTGTTGCTTTGGAATAACATCAAACCTATGCATATCATTACACAACTATTCTCTAGCAATGATGTTGTTGTGATGATATTTAATCAAACACAATAGTATAGATTTCATAAGTAATTTTACTAACTGAAATTAAGTTTGTGTTTAACCTAAGAACATACCAAACATTCTATATGTTTTTATGCAATATCAACAACTCTCATGGGTACATCACCTCTTCCTTGTACCTCATGAATACTGTCATCACCAAGAATAATAATCTCATTATCACAAGAGAAAGTTTTGAAAAAAAAATATTTCTTATCGGTAATATGCTTAGTGACTCTCGAATCAATGCACTATACACATTAAGAAGCATAGATGTTAGTATGAGAAGCCATAAACAAATAATTAGTCATAGGTTCCTATGGAACAACTGTACTACTTTCTACAAAATGACTTTGATACCTGCCCCCTCTACTTCTTTGTCTATGATGTCTTATACCTCTAGTCCTTTCAGCATGGTGTATTTGTGTAATATAAAACTCTTCTTCAATATGATTATTCTTACTAAAATGGTTGCAATGCTTAGAACTTTTAGAAGTACCTGTTTGAATTGAAGAATTTGGCCTCCAACTTTGATTTTGATGCCAATTATATCTTCCTCCTTGATGGCCTCCAACTTTGATTTTGATGCCAATTATATCTTCCTCCTTGATGGCCTCTATCACAACCTCTTTCTCCATGAGTAGTGGTAATACAAAAAATGTCAGGAAGAATATCATCCTCCAAAACAAAGGTAAGAAGAAGCAATGCATTTTGTTTTCTTCTTATAATCATTATTCATGGGATGTAGTTTTGGAGTTGTCCCAATAACAATTTCCCAAAGATCATGATAAGCCGAAATTTGCTCCATTTTTTGTTTCCAAGAATGGAATTTTTTACCATTTAATTTATGAGACTCAAGCATCATGAAAGTATCAATATTGACCATATTCCTTAGAACTTCAAAAAAAGATGTTTATAACTCTAGAAAATCACAAATCCTTATAACTCCCTTAAAAAAAAAACTTGTTATCTATCTCAAATAATACCTGGAGGAATATATCCAGCGGATACCTTGAGCGCATGTGTGGATGTAAGAGCTAAATCATCAGAATCTACAAAACATGTGGTAGAAATTCCAAAGTTTAATAAATATGTTGTCATATCTTTGCCTAGAAGCACATTGTTTGGTTTCAAATCGCAATGGATCACTTGCATGAAACAATAGTGATGGAGATTGTTGGACACACCGACCACACTAAGAAGGGGGGTGAATCGGTGTAGGGATATTTTTCACAACTCTTTAAAAACTTTGTTAGCAATCACTTCAAACATCATTATTCATTACTTCCATTCACAAATATGTAAACATAAATCAACAACATTCATCAACTATAAAGAGACATCATCACAATGAACATAATGAGCACTAGATATATGTGTAAGTTTTTTGTATTATATGAGACTACAATCTTCGGGGTTTATCAACACCAACTGAAAAGAGTACCAATTCTCAATACAAGACCCAACTTGCAGATCTCAACACCAAATGAGATGTGAGGAATCAAACTCTCAAGTACAAGACCCAACTTGTAGATAGAAAAATAATCTATCAAACTGTACCAACAATCTATATCAACACAAGTGCATCAACTATGCACAACAAAACTTGTCACAATAACCTGTCATATCAACCTGTCTCAAAAATCCAAATCGGATCTAATCAACAAGATCAAACCCTCAAACATGTATCACTCATGAACCAATCATGTATCCAAACCACTAACCAATGCCTCTCACAATGCACTACAAGATATGATAATAAATTAAACAAAATGCATCAACAATGTACTTCACCAGATCTGCCACATAACCATTCACCACAACAAGTACTATACAACAATAACACTTCTAGGAAGATGCCCAAACTCACAAGACCATTCCTCATTCATATCCAAACAAATTCCTCAAATAAATCCCAACAAGTGTGCCAAAGATAAACAACAAGTATACCAACACTACACCTCTATAGATCTTCCCTGTGCAACATATATCATTCAACCAATGATGTCCCAAGGGCATCTACTAAACCTCATATATCCATACTTCAAACTATCACAAATATCCAATCATGTAACACACCTTTTGAACCTATAGATAGATTTGTTGTGCCATATCACTATTGAATCTCCAGGAGACTTATGCTCAGCCTATGCAACCTGAACCAAGATTCAACCTTCACTTCTGGTAGCGCCTCGCATGACACATGAAAGGTGTCCAACGGGGCCTCGAGGGACAGACTCTACTCAACCCGTGGGGGTACCTTGCGGGACGTCTACTGGATTACCTGTGGAGATGACCCTAACTATGGTTTTTCATGATTTTTTCGCACTCTACTACGACCACAAAACTTTTTCATCACTTTACCTTCACTTCCTTAGACTTGCGCAACTTCAATGAGTACCTGCAATGAATCTTTCACAATAATGGATATTCAATATGTTGAATTAGATATATCGCAATAAGAGACCCTTTCTCTCTTATTTATACTTCCAAAAGTAGCTTCATCTAGGGGTTATCTTCTAACCCACTTCCTTCTTTTGGGGCTAACCCACTTCTAACCACTTGTCCACTTACACCCACTTTATCCACAAATAGTAAGTTCTCCACTTCTAATTGCAACTAATTTATTTTTAATTGTTTTCTTGTTGCAACTACTTAACCCATGACTAACCACTTTGACTGGTTAACTCTTTCTAGGAGCTTCTAGAATA
Source organism: Picea glauca (assembly GCA_000966675.3). Lineage (NCBI taxonomy): Eukaryota > Viridiplantae > Streptophyta > Pinopsida > Pinales > Pinaceae > Picea > Picea glauca. Next base: position 1,099,246 of record JZKD02S1729853.1, on the reverse strand, counting down.
ATTTGACTTCTTTGACCTTCTAGGGGCTTCTATATACACATGGGGGTTCTCAAAATTCACATGGCCATAACTCTATAATGTGAGGAGTTATGTGACGTTCCACATATCACCGAAAACGACATGACATGTACTATCCATCTAGAATAGTCTCACTTGAAAATTCATTGATCTTCATTACATTATTCCTCAATCAAACTCTACATTGTTGGGGTTACCAAACCAGTTAGCCATTTGGAATTCTCAAAGAGTCTTCCCGTGAGGGATTTCACCATAAGGGGACCACTTTGGAGTTCATCCATTTGGTACTTCCTATCAACCATGACATGCCATAAATAATACAACTCCCTTTACATCAATGACAACACATCACTATGACACCTCATGACATCAACCCTATGACATCAATTACATTCATGACAACATGATACAATAATAAATACATCAATGATATTACTATGACAATACTTGACACCAACCCTTTGACATCAATGACAACATAATACAAAAATAAGCCATTCCCTCTTTAATGTCTATTTTTATATTCAACCTTTGAATCAAAGTCAAACTACTTTCTACTTCATCATCAAGATATAACCACTTCTCTAGGATTCCTTTTGGAATTAATGGAAATAACAAAGCTTTAATTTGGAGGTATGAATAAGAAGTTATGATTCCAATTAGATTTCGGTGCCTGACTCTACCCAATACTTTGCACTCCCTATCAAAACTATTTTGAGCCCCTTCATTTTCCAGACTGAGAAGCTTCACTACAATACTTATGCCATCATTTAAAACCCCTTTGTAGTCTTTCCCAAAACTACCCACTCATAACAAGTTGGCATCACTAAATTCCTTTGTTGCAATGATGAACTCTCCATAGGAAATTCTTTGGTGCCCAACATTTAAGGATGCCCCAACCTCTATAGGAGTATGCCTCTTGCAATTTCATCTCCACTAGAATACCAAAAACAAACACAATACAACAATTACTACAATGGAAATGATAGGTATTATAACTCTTTTAAGATATGAACCACTTTTATGTTTGTGAGCATAGCATAGCAATAAAATTACATTATATTAATCAAAATAATTCCACACTTAGATAAAACAAATAAGAAAAATGCCTCACTTTGATATATTTAATCAAAATCATTGTTTGTGTAAGATCCCCTTCTAAATGACAAGATCAAGAGGACTTAGTAGGATAGTTGTTCCCCTTAGGCTACAGTCTCACTAAAAAGGGGACTAAGGGACCAAGTTATGTCACTAAGGTGAAAGTTGAATTATTAAAGTGACATTGGCTAAAAAGGAAATAAAAGCTAATTGGCTATGATGAAAAAGTAAAGAAATAAATCTTAGAATTCAATTAAATAATTTAAGTGAAAATTAGAATGTTGGAGTATAAAAGAAGAGGAGGGTGCCTCACTCCTCATTCTTGATAATTTCTATTTGCAATTTGAGCTCTGGTAGCTTAAGGGTTTTGAGGGTTTTGACTAGACAAACCCTAGAGGTCAGAATGGAGGTGGAAGTTCCCTCCTTTCCTGATCCAAGCTTGGCCAAGGTGGTGAAAGATTCCACCCTCACCATTCTATTCAGTTCAGATCAGTTTCAGCAGTGAATTTTGGAGCATGGGCACATTATTGAGGGTTTTCTGTAGGATTGGGGTGCACTGTTTAAGAGGAAGAGGTTCGATTTGGCTTAAAGACATTGGAACTGGAGACGATCTTGTTACAAGAGTGTTTTTCATCCCTAGAGTGACTCTTCTCATCATTCTTTTAGGGTTTATCACTCCATATTTATTTATTCTCATAGTTAGGCGAGTTTTCCTAAAGGAGGGCACACCTGGTCATATAGATTCAGAGTTATGGGGTTCATATCTGCAGCTACAATCAAAGAAACCCATCATAGGTGATACTCATCTCATATCCTTCAGGGATACAACATTATTTCAAAGTTTGGAGGCTAGATATAGTGAGGCTGAATTTCCAAGAGGGATTTCCGTCTAGAGTGGGGCACAACTCAACCAGAAGACTCTTGCAGAGAGAAGAAGGGAAGGAAATTGATCTTCTAGATCTTGCATGCCGTTGTTGGAGGTTGAGGGGAGCTTATATATCTCTCTTGTTATTGTATCTTGAAGTTATTCTCATCCACATCCATTATTCTTCCATATCTATTCCAAATCTATTCTTTGCTTGTATTGAAGTCAACTTATATATTAAATAAATACAGATTTGAAGTCTGTGGCTGTTTTGAATGTATTTCTATATATTTTCCTTGTTGTTTAAGTTCAGTATCTTTACAATTTATTTATGCAACAACTAAACAATAAACCAGAAGAGAAAACAAACTCAATAAATTGTTTGACAAAACACTTTAAGTTGAAACCTTAAAAAATTGAAAAACTACACCTAATCCACATGGGAATCTTACAGTTTGGCCCATGAATTTTAATCCCTACATTCAAACTTTGCAAATGAACAAATTTTGTAAAGATATTCCAGTGGGCTAATTTTCAAGACATCTATTGACTTTAAACATTAAACATGGATTCTTTATAAAACAATGGTTATGTAAATAACGAATAATTTATTTTTAAACAATAGTCAACCAACTATTCTTGTGGTGATCATGCATGTTATAACCTTATCGGATACAATATATGTGATTGATCCAACTATAGTTCATATATGATTTTCTATTCTCACGGGATCACGCACATTATTACCTTATCACATATTATCTATGCGATTGATCTAGTTGATCTGCTATGAGTTTTAAGGTTTTGGGGTTTTCGAAGTGACTTTTGACTTCACAAAATAGTTATAAAAACATTCATTCTAACTTTTTCCCACTATTATATTCTAACAACTTCATGATAGTTAATCATAATTGAGTGGGGCTCATTGCTACCTTCCCTTCCACTTGAGGAGTTCAACATATAACTTTCCTTGTGGTCTTTGGATTCTATATTGGTTAGGAGGAGATACATAAAGGATTTTATGTCGCTAATATTTGAATTTGGGTTATTTTCACAGTGATGAAGTCATGATAAGTTTATATGTACTAAGATTCAAACTTAAATCATATATAATTAAGGATGTTTAAATCTAGATCATTATTATACCTGTCAAGAGGTAGGTATATAGTAATGAGTTTGCGTTGACTATACATTAATTTGAGTATTGGCCAATTTGTTTTCACAATACTTGAAAGTTAAACATTAGCAAGTTGAGATTTTTATTTTGTTATTATTTTAAAATCGATTTATGTCATGTATCATTGGTTGATTGATTCAAGGTGTTATTGCAAAGAGGTCGGCGCAATATTCATTGTTTTCCATAGGGAGCGATGCTTCTTTAAGGAGCTCATGTGTGAGGCAAACATGAATTAAACTTGAATAGACAAGTGGGAGTCGACATGACATGACATTAAATGCTCCCACCCTCGAGCAACATGTTCATGTGATGTTGATGTTGCGCGTGGCCGAGAAAAAATGCAAGAAAAATATTTTAGAGTGGTCAAATTTAGACAAATGTTTATGAGCTAAGTGGATGGAAAATTTGGGTGAGCATGCAATGTTTGTTTAGCAATGATTGCCAATATTGTCTGCTAACACGTGGTAGGTTTCCTAGATGGCATAGTAGCATATTGAGATGTAGATTAATGCCCATCACCACTCTCACCACTTTTTTCAGTCGCGGAATTTGCTTTACATGAATTCTTCGCCTTCCGGATTTTCTAGACATGAGCTCTAAGCATTCGAAATTTTCTAGACATGAGATGTGGCTATGATGCTATATAGAGTAATTGATATTTTTGGGTTCTCCTTCTCGTCATTTGGAGGATGCGGTCTATGCAGTGTTTCCATCTAATAATGAAGACGAAGAGTATTTTCCTGTAGTGGATGCATATTCTTGTGACGAGTTCAAAATGTACGAGTTCAAGGTGCAGTAAGTACGCCTATTTGGAATATATATATATATATATATATATTAATTATAATTATAATTATAATTGTTAGGTATAATAACCATTGCCAGGCATAATTTTCTTAATTGTTAGGTATATATATTTGCAATGGTTACTATAATTTTTTATTATAAAATATACTAAATGGTTAACGGTTTCTAGAAATTAGGTTCATCATATGGTTTTTGAGCATAGGAGAAGGGAGAAGTTGAAGGGGAAATTTGAGGCATTGTGTTCATTCATCCCTCATGGCGCAAGGGTATGTTCCATGAAAATATATTTTTTTGTAATGAAATGAAATTTTATGGACATCCATTGACATTGGGATTTAATCTATATAGCTATTAAGAATATATGCAATAGCCAATTGTTCTTCTCTTAAAGTTCAGTTAGAAGTAGGTCCAAAAAATGAGTTGTTGTTGTTGATGTATTTGCAGAAAGACAAGGATTCCATATTGGCCTATACGACGGAGTATTTAACTAGTCTCAAATCTAGGGCGACAAAACTTGAAGCGAGGAATAAATAGTTGGAATCAAAAGTGAAGAAGCTCCCACATGCTCAAACTCAGGAGGGCGTTGTTATAGCCAGATTTGCCTCACCTTATACAATCTTGCACAGAAGGCCTTTTTCCATTTTCTTATGCAGACTTAGCATCCCTTTTTGATGAATCTAGAGCTAAAAATACATATTTTTCCACATGTACACACCTTGCCTACTATATAGCATGTGTATACGCAGGCTGCTCCATTACAACCCGCGTACATCGAGATTTGTGCAAGAAAATACAAAAATGGAGTTGGGCTTCCATGTCACGACAGGAGATCTGTGATCCTTGGTCTTCCATATACTGGAAATGTTCCAAATTGACCATTCAGTTCCATTTGAAGGCTATAAATGAGCCAATTCTGAGCTATGGAAAAGAGGAGAAAGCATTCAAATTTGAGAGCAAAGTTACTCTGGAGAAATTACTACTTCATATTGAGTCTCCATCCCTTTGTCCTTTAAGTTTGAACACAGTGTTCAACCCCCAAGCTCTTCCCTTATTGTTGGAGAACATCATTGTCTCCTTTCTATGAGCTTGCCTTTGCTGGAGGATTGATGTGGTGGAGGCCCAGTTGGAAGGAACTTAGTTTCTTAGTTCCGAACCATGCCGACATGGAAGTCTGTAATGTTTTCACTTCTGCTGATCATTTATTAATAGAAATACTCCTTTCCCATCCTATTGATATCATGAAAATATATGATTATTATCCATGGGCATGTTTGTTATGTTTATTATTGGATTATGCTATCTAATGTGCTAACCTTTTATATTATCACTATATGCTTTCTCTGCTTGTTTGTTGAGAACTTGTTTCAGGTATAAAGTTTTGGGTCGAAGTGCTCAACGATGGACATCATCAAACGTTTGGACAAGGTAGGCCTCTTTCTTATCTCGCTTTCACATTGGTTTATATAGCATATGTTGGAATTGAGTTGATTTCTACAATCATACCTGTCTGTTGTGGTTTACCCTAGCCATAGAGAGTTTTTCCCTTGTAACAAAATTGGTGACCGTACTGGGGATAGATATTCTTTCTAAGGGTTGGAGTACTTTTCTCTCTTGGAGTACTTAGATCTCCTTACATTGCTCTCTTTCATTTTTTTTTCTTGTCGTATCACTGCTTGACAGATTCTGTTCACTCTGGGTCTGAGTTTTCAACCTTTCTCCCTTGCCTGGCCTTGTTTTAAAGCATATACATGCCTTTTTCCTTTACAATCACGTACATATGTTGGTTGTCTCACTGCAATTTGCATATATATGCTCTGTTTTCCTAAACAATCACGTACATCGTGTTTCCTAGCTTGTTTGCTTGGTCTGGTGTTTACTGGGTGGGATTTGATGATTACTGAACCTTCTTAGGTCTTTGTAGTGCTTGTTAAGCATCTCTAGGATGACAAGAAGCATGTCTGGAGTTGAATTTTTGGGCGTAGTATTTCTCATATTTTCATTTTGATTGTCCTTGTACTTTGGGTTGGGTGCTTTGCTGCTTGGTATTCTGTTTGAGTTATTTCTTTTTATACACAGTAGAATTTATATATCAGGTTGCTTGTCATTCCATGCATTTTCTTTTTTAGTATATTGAAAATAAACAAAAATAGGCATTTTTCATTGCTTGGCATTTTTTGTCTTTTGAAATATTTATCATTATCTTAGTGCATTTAGTGAAAGATTGCATTTTACTTTAGAATTGCAAAGTTGAAATTGAAAATTGAAAATTGCATTGTTTTTATAAGAATATCATTCATTGAAAAGTTAAAGTTAGGACTTTGCTTTATATTCATATTTACTTTTCTTGCAGAGTAATAACATCATGAGTTTCACTTCCATACCTTTTTGAGTAATCATGACCAATAAAATTTACGCTTTAAATTAAAATTGATTAGTCACGATTTTATTTTCTAGGGTGCAAAAAATAGTCTAGGATTTAGTGCCTTGGAATAGGATTTTGTGAGTAAACTTCTCCAAGGCAATTAAATCAACATATGTGTCTGAGAAAGGGAGTTGAGAAGTCCATTGTATAATTGGTAAGATCAGGAGGCTCCGCTCACACCGGAGTTAATCACGAGGTCGCTCGAAGTTGGTTGAAGGCATATCCTCTGGATACTCGCCTAGCGTCAGAGATATTTCTATTGATTTATTCGTATCTGGGGATCTTGCTAGTGCCCATACCTCCGTGGGATGCAATGCTTTCAAGGTTTCGGGCTTTGTTACCCTGCCCATATGGTGATCTAAACTTACGATTGCTCGCATGTGCATCGGTTATACTGTGGTTTATTAGTTGCTTGACTTAGGTATCTCATAGGTTACTTGCAGGGGTTATTTTGCAAGTACCCTGGATCAAATAGGGGTCGGACAACACACAACCTTTATGGAGGATTACCTCTCCGGGGGGGTCTGACCGACTGGTTGTTAAGCCCACGAGGGCCCCTATAACTGTTTCTGTTACCTTCGATCTTTAGCAGGGAGTCTCAGGCCCCTCTTGGGCGAGACATACCTTCTTTAGGGAGGGAGGCCACTCAACCACTTTATCCTGTTTGCATGCATATTGGTCGTTTGAAGTTTTGGTATGCTCTTTGACTACTAGTTGGCCTTAAGATATTTTTTTTATTTTTAGAATCGTAAGTCATCATAGAGTCGGACCAGCATCCTCGTCGATCTCGTCATTTATTATAGTTACCACTGGATTTAGAGTCTTTGACTTCTAAAAGGCATAGAGTTATTAGGCATGGTACACACATATCCACTGTTTAGACTTGTGATTCTATAAGGATGAGTACTAAAGATAATATTTAGAACACTGGGATCCCTTAGACTCCCATACCCATTGTATTTAATGGAACCTCTTCGACTCCTACAACCACCACAGTTGCAGTGCCGGAGGCACCTATCATTACTATGGCTCGGCCTATAGTTAATGCTTCATCTCTTGCCTCGAACTCTTTTGGGTCTCTTGGTCACTCGTAGGGTTACAATGTTCAGTCCATCCCTATGGATTCTAGTCCATTTTCCTATGGTATGCCTAACTTTACTTCGCAATTTTCAAATGCCATCCTAGCTGTTGGCCCTAATGCTAGCATTGGAATTGGGGACACTACACCTCCTTACATTCCTTTTCCATTTGGTGGTTCTGATATCCCTCAAACGAATCCTAATATAGAAGGTATTCCTTCTTTTAACCTCGGGTCTAATCCTATTACTTCTAGGTGAGGAAACCAACTTGGCAGACAAGTTTCGGATCAAGTTCCGTCCTATACCCCTACCTCCTCGGTGTCGATTCTGACCAATAATTTTGGCATGACGAATCCACTTCTATCCTATGGATTCCCACCCGGAGGAGGTCAGTATTACATTTTAGGAAACTCCCAACCCCGATCCAATCCAGTTGGGGGAAATTTTTATAACCCCCAGCACAAATCTAATCCAATTGGAGACAATTTTTATAACCCTCAATAGAACATTCCTGCTGGAATGATGCCCAACCAACCTTTTATGAATCAGCTTGGAGGAGGGAATTATAATCTCGGATAGGGAAATGGTGCTTACCAGAATCCTGGATGGGCTGCAGTTCTGCATGCACAATCTTTCCCAGGAGGTTGGGGCCAGATGTCGCAACCCCGTCTCCCTTTTTTGGCCATGCTTAATCTGCCAGATTTGTCTAAGTTAATGAACGACCCTATGAGTCATGATCCTACATGGCCTCCCATCCCCACCAAACTTCCTTCAGAAATCCCAAAGTTCGAAGGTAAGAATTGAGAGGACCCTAGCGATCACTTCACTACCTTTCACCTTTGGTGCTCATCGAATTCCCTTAATGAAGATTCTATTAGATTAAGATTTTTTCATCGCACTCTCATTGGAGTTTCTATGAAATGGTATATTGAGATACCTAGGGGGGCACATGGGACCTTTAATCAATTGGTGATGGTATTTCTTAACCACTTTCAGTTGCCCATTCATTATGATGCTGGCCTCAAACTTTTGTCGACTTTACGCCAGGATACCACCACTCATATCTAGAACCATATCCAGGAGTGGAGTAGATGAAAGAGGTTGATTAAGACTCCTATACCCCCGACCTTTCTTTTAGAATGGTTCCTTAAGTCTTTGCAACCTCCTATCTCGAAGGAAGTTTCTACTTCCAGGGTCACCACTAAGGAAGAAGCTATCTTTAGAGCCTAGCAGTTAGATTTGATATATGCTCAGTCTGGGATGTTATACCACCTTCTTCCAGATGCACCACGGTCAAATTATGACCCTAGACAAAAGAATAGACCTCATGCCGATGGTATTGTAGGTTCCTCCAGTGTAATATCCACAGACTCGGCGGCAAGCCACTTGAAGAATTTGTCTCTAAACCAGTCTGTTGGAGGGCCAACTTCATCTATGTATTCCAACCCCACTCATTCGGTGGATGTACATTCCGTGCAATCGTCGACAAACCCAAATGGTAACCAACAACCAAGAGGGAATAAGAAGAAAGGTCAAAATAATCGTAAGGGTGGGAAAAATGGTAATAAAACCAAGGACAATGATAATAATGGGAAGACGAATGTTGGAGAGGGCAAGAAAGAAATATGTAAGGTGAAGTTTCCTTGTAAACTTTGTACTGATGACCACCTTACCCATTTATGCCCCAAACTTGCAGAAGCTGGGAGGCTATTAAATCTACCGCCTGCTGTGCTGACGAATCCATTCTCACATAACCAACACTTAGCCTCGGGCTCTTCGAATGCCAGAAATGTGGCCGGTGGGAGTAAAAAACCGTCGTCGCAAGATGGCGACTGTGTGTGTATCAATATGGTCGATTAAAAAATTGATGTAGCCACTCGATCTCAATATTATAGTCTAGAAGCTCCTCCTCCTCCTCCTCAGGAGACAAACTTATAGATTGAGAAACCAGAGCCACCGCCTCGTATTACGAAAGGAGTACTCAAGTGCTCTACCCACAATCCTAATGCTAGAGCCAGCCAAAATTACTCTATTATTGAGGACCTAGGCCAAACCCCTTGTGCAATGTCAGCTTTGGAGGTACTCCAGACATGTCCTTCACAGAGGAATGCCTTACTCTCTTCTTTAGGAGTTCTAGAACCCCATGGCTCAAAATTTATCAAGTTTGATGTCACAGATGTGAAGCCTCGCTTGCCTTACCATGTGGCTTTCCAAATTCACATGGAGTACTCAAAGTATACCATCAAACGTGCAGATGTTGGTGAAGGTGCTACCACTTGCGTGATGTCCCTGGTCTGTTGGAAAGCTCTCAGTTCTCTGATTCTTTCCAAGTCATCAAACATGTTGACTTCTTTCAACGGTCATTCCTTCCACCCTCACGGTATTCTCCCTAGCTTTCTGGTCTGGTTAGGTGGGAATACGGTAGAGGTGGAGTAGAGGTAGTTGATGTGCCTCTTGATTATAACCTATTACTAGGACGTAATTGGACCTATGCTATGGTTGTTGTCGTATCGTCCGTCTTCCATATGCTTTACTTTCCTCATCAAGGGAATATCATGATGATCGACCAGTTATCCTTTGTGTACTCTAGTCCTAATGCATCTTTTGGACTGTCGATCCCTGTGATTGACAATTCTCAGACGACAACTGAGAATATTGGTGTCGGAATGCATTCTTCCCTTATGGTTACTTTCGACTTCTCGACATCGATTCACCATGTTTACACCATGTCTATTAGGCTCGCTTCGACAGGGCGTTCCATTCCTTTCCGCACTTCCTATTTTAGTGATCCGTGGACCCTACCTTCCCTGACTTCATCGTGTGAAGGTCAGTTGCATGCTGACATGGCCCTGCCACTATCGACAACAACGATTATGTAACAAGTTGTTCTTAACTCTTTCGCTGATCCCGATCTTGTTACCTCGCCAACGAACGAGGAGGATCTCGTTCTTAGGCCTGTATGGGCCACTTCGTTGTCTTGTTCACATGATTACCTAGATGATACTTTGCCTTCGGACGAAGCCATCCTTGATGCCATGAATGGTTCCGATAGACCTAGGGATGATATGCATGATCTCTCTTATTTTCTCCCATATCTTGAAAGAATCGAACAAGATGAATTTCGGTCTACTATGAGTGAGATAGTCGATCACACCGTAGTTCCACTTGATACGCATGACATTTATACTGAAGGAAACATGGAAAGTATTTATCCTACCGTCATGATCGATATCTCTCGTACCCCTGGAAAGATTGAGAACGTAAATATAGGTGCAGATTGTTTGCCAGAAGAAATTTTGATCTACGCCGAACTCTTCAAAGAATTTTGAGATGTATTTTCTTGCTCATATGAAGAGATGCCAGGGATCGGCCCTCGTATTTTCGAACATGAGATTATAACTTATCCGGATGCTAAACATGTTCGAAAATGTCTTAGAGATGTGAATCCCCGGAAGGCCCCTGCTATTAAGGCAGAGGTGGAGAAGCTACTTAATGCTGGCTTCATTTACCCGGTTACCTTGACTGAATGGGTATCCAACCCCGTTCCTGTGAATAAAAATAAAGGAACTATCCATGTATGTATGGAATTTCGTGACCTGAATAAGGCTTGTCCTAAACATAACTTCCCCACACCTTTCATTGATCAGATTCTCGACGAGTGTGCGAGAAGTGAGATATTTTCTTTTATGGATGAATTTTCAGGGTATAACCAAATCCAAATCAAACCTAAGGACCAACATAAGACGACATTTATTTGTCCTTGGGGTACTTTTGCATGCCGAAAAATGTGTTTCGGCCTTAAAAACACCGGAGAAACCTTCCAACGTGCCATGAATTTCGCTTTTCATGATCTTAAACACATAGTCGAAGCTTACATTGATGATCTTGCTTCTCACTCTCGCAAGAGATTGGATCATGTTACCCACCTTTGGCAAATATGAATTTACTATAGTATCCAGTTGAACCCTCACAAGTGCATCTTTTGCGTTAAGTCTAGTCATCTTTTGGGATTTCTAGTTTTCGAGACTGGGATCATGGTAGATCCACTAAAGGTTGAGGCAATACTTCAATTTCCTCCCTCGCGCACGATTAGACAACTTAAAGGTTTACAGGGGAAAGATAACTTTATACGTTGGTTTATATTGAATTATGCCAATATCACTAAGGGTTTCATGCGTCTCTTGAAGAAAGACACCCCTTTTATCTAGGATGAGCGAGCCCAGGAGTCTTTTGATGCTTTGAAGAAAGCCTTGGTATCGGCCCCTTTGTTGAAGTCTCCTAATTACAGTAGAGATTACTTGCTTTATATCTCCACATTTGAGGAGACGATTGGTATGGTTCTAGTTCAGGAGGATGATGAGCTCCATGAGCACGTCATCTACTATATTAGTCGAAACTTAATCAGTCCTGAGCTTAATTACTCTCACGTTGAAAATATATCTTTGGTTGTCATTCACACAGTCCAACATTTACATCACTATATATTGTTTTGCAAGACTACTATGGTTGTCGATGTCAATCCATTTCAATACATCCTTACCAGGCGTATCATAGGGGGAAATATAATAAATGGATTGTCATTTTACAAGAGTTTGATCTGGACTTCTCTTCGGCAAAGTCCAAGAAATAACTAGTCTTCATGGAGTTAATATCCGATTTTCCACGATTAGATAAGGATGTTATCCATGTTGATTCGTTTGCAGACGAACACATTTTCCTTGTCTCGTCGTCTGACCCCTAGTATGGAGACATTATTCTCTATCTTCAAACGTTGAAGTTCGTTCAGCATCTCTCTCGAGATGACCGACGACGTATTAGATACCAAGCTAAGAAGTATACTATCATCAGTGACACTTTGTATAACCGAGGAATAAATAATATCTTTCGTCATTGTTTAACTCACGAAGAGGCCAAGTCAGTCCTAAACAATTGCCACAAAGGGGCTTGTGGTCGTCACCTATCTGGGCTTGCGACAACCCAAAAAATCCTGCGAGCCAGTTATTTGCCTACTATCTTTAAAGATTATATTGAATCGGTTAATAAGTGTCACCCTTGTCAGGTGTTCACTCGAAAAATGTGCTTGCATCCATCCCCTCTTCACCCAGTCATTACCGTCGCTCCCTTCACCAAGTGGGGGGTGGACTTCATAGATTGCAACCCAACTTCGGCTTGGGGGCATCAACACATTATCATGGTCGTCGAATAATTTACTAAGTGGGTCGAGGCCATGCCTACCATGAAATCCAATGGAAAGATTGCAACCTTCTTCATATTCAGCCAAATTATCACCCAGTTCGGTATCCTGAGTGAGATTTTCATTGATCATGGTAGTCACTTTAAAAACAAGATGATGAAAGAACTAGCATCTAAGATGGGGTTTATACATGGTCATTCTTATCATTATTACCCAAAGGAAAATGGTCAAGTAGAGGCCATCAACAAGTCTCTCAAGACCATTTTGCAAAAAACTACTAGTCAGAGTAAGTCTGATTGGCACATCATGCTATATCCTGCACTTTGGGCATACTGAACCTTGGTTAAGACTGCCATCAGATTTTCCCCTTTCTAGTTAGTACATGGTGTGGAGTTGATTCTTCCTATTGAATGCGAAATCCCTTCTCTTAAGTTGGCAGTCGCACTCCTACCTGACACTTCAAATCTAGAGCGACGCCTTGTACACCTAGAGAGTCTTGACAAGCAGCGTCGGGACGCCTTTATGGCTATCGATGCGAACAAAAAATGTGTCAAGGTCTAGTACGATATGTCTAGGTATCCTCGATTGTATGCTGAGGGTGACTTGGTCCTCTTGTATGATCAAGCCAAAGAACTATTGGGGGCGGGAAATTTTAAACCCATGTGGCACGGTCCTTATATCGTGCGACGTTTTATAGAAAAATGAGCCTATGAATTGGAAGATTATGAAGGGAATATGTTGGCCAAGCCCAGAAATGGGCTATCCAATGACAGGTGGTTGGTGTACCTAGAGCATGGGTACGACTCTTTCGGCATCTCGCAAATGTCGTGGTTTTCTACCATGACACACATCCGGTGCCACATGCATAGATGTCGTGGGATGGTTAACTTAACCATAGGAATCCTCTGAGTCAAATGAGACAGGTTTCCTTGCACATTTTGTAGGACTCTCTCGGCTTCTCCTCCCACTTCCTCATCTCTTTGGTTCCTCCATCGATGTCGAGGAAACCCTTCCGGTCATCATGGACCCAAGTCTGCGTTACAAAAGTGTTTAGTTAATACTTAAGCATCATCCAAAAATAGTTTTGTGCTATAATACAAAAATAAAAAAAATGAAATATTTAAAAACATTTTACCTATGTCACCTTAGGCGGTTTCTGGTGGAAGTGGCATGTTTGGATCTCCTCTGAAGTCGATCCCCGCATAGGGATAGTCATCCAGAGTGATGACTTGTCACTGCCACCAGTAGAAGAAATCCTCATTGTAGGGTGTTGGCACCCTACCTCCCCCCTACCATCTCATTACCTCAGTCCATTGTGCCATCGCTGGATCGTAAGGTCCTCTCGAAAGAATCTCAACTCTAGGTCCTAGACCTAGAACCCGCTCGAAAAAGAAACTGCATAGGATAAAGGAAAACCCAAAATTTCTCTTACTCCCTTATTTGCACTCTGTCAATTGAACTTTCATATTGGTCAGTAGTGAGGTACACCAGTCATATACTGTGGGTCTCATGCACTGTACTGCATAGAACATGAGCGGTCTCGATGCCTAGTGCAAGGAGGTCGAACCTGTGATCCTGGTCAATACAAGCATGATGATCTTTAGGCTGAGGTTATTTATTGCCCGGATAGGGAGTTGACTTCCCACCTCGGGAGTCCCTACTACATAGTGGGCATCAATGTACTCCTCTATTTTCATCCCACTCCCTACTCCACGTGATTTGAGGTTTATAACCTCTCCTTGACTTGATAGACCAGTCAAGAAGTAGATATCCTTTTCTTCGATCTTCAATGGTAGTCCATCGAAGATAAAACTTTCACTATCAGGGTCCCAATAACCCACAAGCATCTCCAACAACCTCGCTTGGGCCCTCTTTCCTTTGAGAGCCCAAAACTTATACAAGCCACATCTCTTTAAATCCATTTGATCCCTCGGATTTCGAGCCAAAACAACATCGACCTCCTCGTGTTCTCTTTCTCTCCATTCAAGAACCATCCTACCAAGGACAAATCAAAATTTGAGTTAGAATCCTTAAAATTCTTTATTTGTGTGCCTGTACGTGGCCTACTCTACTTATAGTTACGTGTAGGGCTTGATATACACACCCTGTAGTTTACATAGGGGTGTATACCTCATTGTATACGCGACCCGATTAAAGCCAACCCACGTACACCGAAATTCACATTTTGTGCCCTTAAAAACTAAAAATTTGGAACCTGATTCAAAAATGTAATCCACTAAAATTGAAGAGGATGAGAAGTAGAGTTACCTAATCCAGACAGTGTGAGTTTTTGTTTCCTTATGCTCCCGCAATTGTCGTTTGAATCTTGGAGGTATTTTGGTCCAATTTGCACTATTTGGGTAAAAATCAAAATGTTATAGTAACCTTTGATTTTATTACTATTTATAAACTATTTTTACCCACTTTCTATAGTTTCGCGCCATCTTTTCACCTAATGGACTAATACAAAGGTCGATTTAGTTAGTTTTTGTAGTTTTGACCTAGATTTCTTGCAGATTTCAACGTTCTATTGGTCATTTGTCACCAGGGGCGGGTATTTTCATGACCTAGCATATAGGATAGGTATCCACTCCATCTTGTATTTGTTCATCATCCTTCGACTAACTCTTTTTATGCCCTAGGTATGAACCCATTTTTTGATACACAGAACCTTCCATTTGCTATAAGTAGTGTCGTTAGCAAGTGGTAGAGACTTACCAAACATGGGTGTCCTAGTTAGATCCTCTTTGTCAATTGGTGCCCATGACGAGAGTTTTTCCTTAGGACCAGGAGTCCCTTATAGTTGATACATGACTTTATGCTGAGCCTCATTTCTCATTCATAAACATGCGGCCTTATACCCCTAGGACTCCCAAACTGAGTTTAATTTAAGCTCTTTTCCAACTCATTTTGAAAAACAGAAAATATTGCCGAGTGAACTTGTCTCTTTCACACTCATAAATTGGACTAGAAAGGATGTCTATTTGGCACAAGTTTACCCCTTTTTCACACCAAGTAGACTAAAAGACATAAAAAAGGACATTTTTTGGCGTCAATTTGTGATTGCATCTCATGCCCTTGCTTGTTGTATTGAGCCATTAGCCGGCTCTCACTTTGTGTTATAAACCGTTTTCCTCAACAGTTTTTGCATCCTTAACCAAGCAGAACCTTGTTTATATCCTTTGCAATTTGACACCCTATACCTAGGAAGGAACATCACCCCAAGTGTCCATCTCTTGCATGCATTTCTTTGCATTGAGCATAGGTACGTTCCACTGTTGGAACTAGTTTTGCTTACTTGTGACACTCGTTTCCTCCTCTGTATCATAGAATTCATTTGTTATGAAAAAACAAAAAAAGATGGGCAGGAAGGGAGTATTATCTTATATTAGCAGTAGTTGTGTCACCTTTGATCAGAGCACAAAGTTATTGAGTCCATTTGCAACCATAATTTTGGGTTTAGCATGGCCTTAGGAAGCTGATCTCGTTACAAAGTCTTCTCTACCGATTGGTTACTCTTCCAATCCCTATGGAGAACATTATTGATGCCTCCTACATCTCATGGTTTCATCATTGAGTCTATGCTTCTGGAGTCTACCATATATCTCATGCTCTTGTTCAAAGGAAGTCTATCAACCTGTGTCAACCTCTCCTCATAACTCTTAACTTTTCATGTCGGCCATACCCTCAGTTTGTCTCAGAGTCAAATGATACTGTGGTCCTATCATGCACCGTAGCCCTACTTTCATCATTGGTAGGTAACCTTGAACCCAATAGTCGACATTCTGTCATTGGTTGTTGACTGGGTGGTTTCCCTTATGTTTGATGACAAGACATCTATTCACACTTTGGGATTCATGTAGTGTCTTGGATGCCATTAGCCTTATTGGTAGTTTGCTCACCTTTTTTTGTAGTTTTCATCATTGGATGCTATTTAGAGGGTCTTTCCGTGTACCGATTGCACTTGGCACACGCGAAATACACACAGGGTCGTTGGTTTGTGAACATGTTCTTCATCCAATTTCCACCAAATTATGAAGCTCTTGCTTTGTTTCTCATGATGACTAATGAGAGATACCTTAATGCTCTCCTTTCAGTGGGTCTCTTTCCATCGACTTCAGCTCATTTATTCTGGATATGGGACCTAGAGTTTGATGAGTACCTTGAGGCTTACAATCATTAGTGGTAGGCTCTCTTACCATTGACAAATGGGAATACATCAATGTCTCCTGATCAATGGATTCCTCAGGTGTTTGACACTGACTCCTTTATTCACACTTGTAGGAATGTACTCGGTGCCTTGATACCTACTTTCATTATTGGTAGGTTGTCTTGCGTCTGTTAATGGTATACCTCAATGATTGGTAATCAAATGATATCTCATTGTGTTCGACCTCAACTCCTTTATTCACATGATGTAGACTTTCACCTTTGGAAGATAGTGTAGAAGACTTGAAGACATCACTATGTGGCCGCAACTTTCCTGAGTTGTTTCTTCCTTTTCATTGGACCAGTACCTATATGACTTCAGTGATCATGGGAGATAAGATTGTACTCCATTGTATATAGATATCTTTAGATTGGTTTTGAGATTGGTTCTATTGGGCCTTGTTCGTGACCATGAAAGATTTTGGCATGTAACCACATTTGTATTTGCCTATTCATGGCCACAAACACTTGTTTGGTATATTTTCCACATGGATCTTGATGTAGCCCCCCCTACTCCCCTGTAGGGCTACACGACCTCCCGGTCAAGGATCTCCGATTCTTGGGGAAAATGACCCTTCAAAACCTTAATGGTCTTGTTCTCTATCTAAACACAGGCCCTTTCGGCTTTCTGGTGCAGGTATTTTGGTACCCACGACCTTCCCCTTCGCCCTTGCGAAATATTAGTGGTTTGGGCGCTAGCTCCTTTTCTCATAAGCCCCTACTTGATGTGACCTTGGGTGATGACCTCACGTGACCACGTGATTACAGGCGTGGCCAAGAGTGGATTGGAATCAAGCTACTTTTCAGCTCACAATTCACCTCGAGCCTCAACGTGTCCTTTTACAAAAGCTGTGGTTTCGATTGTGGCCTGCCCTCGAATTTTTAAAGCTCGATCACCTTTTGTCCTCACAATGTTGCGGGACCGTCAATCTCCTGATCTTGATGGTACTTCTAAACTGACGGTTCATAATTGTCCTTTCCAAATCTACAGATCAGATTTATTTCGTGATTCGGGTTTCAGGAGTTTCAACTCTCAAACCCTATCTTCTCCCACAATACCAGATCTTCTTCAGGACTTCATAACTTTGGTAAGTTCTCTCTCAAATCCTTGAACCCTATATTCAACTTTCAAATCCTTGGATATGTTCTATTTATCACTATTTGTGAATTTTTGCGTATGTATCGGATGAAGAAAGACTGATCACATCTATTCTTCGATAAACTCACATTTTATTGCAGGTCAGTGCTAAGTTGTTTTTGCAGGTTTTGGGATGATGAAGAAGACCAATTTATGCACTAGTGGTTTTCAAGGACTGCATACTCTTGAGAAAATCATGTCCCAATGAAGTCATGAAGAATTCAATATCATTATATTTCAGATGATATCCATCATACCATTTCTATCAAAAGAAGTCTTTCAGAGCCATTATGTGATGATTCATTTTATTTCCTTTAAGCCTAACATAGGAATCCTCTGAGTCAAATGAGACAGGTTTCCTTGCACATTTTGTAGGACTCTCTCGGCTTCTCCTCCCACTTCCTCATCTCTTTGGTTCCTCCATCGATGTCGAGGAAACCCTTCCGGTCATCATGGACCCAAGTCTGCGTTACAAAAGTGTTTAGTTAATACTTAAGCATCATCCAAAAATAGTTTTGTGCTATAATACAAAAATAAAAAAAATGAAATATTTAAAAACATTTTACCTATGTCACCTTAGGCGGTTTCTGGTGGAAGTGGCATGTTTGGATCTCCTCTGAAGTCGATCCCCGCATAGGGATAGTCATCCAGAGTGATGACTTGTCACTGCCACCAGTAGAAGAAATCCTCATTGTAGGGTGTTGGCACCCTACCTCCCCCCTACCATCTCATTACCTCAGTCCATTGTGCCATCGCTGGATCGTAAGGTCCTCTCGAAAGAATCTCAACTCTAGGTCCTAGACCTAGAACCCGCTCGAAAAAGAAACTGCATAGGATAAAGGAAAACCCAAAATTTCTCTTACTCCCTTATTTGCACTCTGTCAATTGAACTTTCATATTGGTCAGTAGTGAGGTACACCAGTCATATACTGTGGGTCTCATGCACTGTACTGCATAGAACATGAGCGGTCTCGATGCCTAGTGCAAGGAGGTCGAACCTGTGATCCTGGTCAATACAAGCATGATGATCTTTAGGCTGAGGTTATTTATTGCCCGGATAGGGAGTTGACTTCCCACCTCGGGAGTCCCTACTACATAGTGGGCATCAATGTACTCCTCTATTTTCATCCCACTCCCTACTCCACGTGATTTGAGGTTTATAACCTCTCCTTGACTTGATAGACCAGTCAAGAAGTAGATATCCTTTTCTTCGATCTTCAATGGTAGTCCATCGAAGATAAAACTTTCACTATCAGGGTCCCAATAACCCACAAGCATCTCCAACAACCTCGCTTGGGCCCTCTTTCCTTTGAGAGCCCAAAACTTATACAAGCCACATCTCTTTAAATCCATTTGATCCCTCGGATTTCGAGCCAAAACAACATCGACCTCCTCGTGTTCTCTTTCTCTCCATTCAAGAACCATCCTACCAAGGACAAATCAAAATTTGAGTTAGAATCCTTAAAATTCTTTATTTGTGTGCCTGTACGTGGCCTACTCTACTTATAGTTACGTGTAGGGCTTGATATACACACCCTGTAGTTTACATAGGGGTGTATACCTCATTGTATACGCGACCCGATTAAAGCCAACCCACGTACACCGAAATTCACATTTTGTGCCCTTAAAAACTAAAAATTTGGAACCTGATTCAAAAATGTAATCCACTAAAATTGAAGAGGATGAGAAGTAGAGTTACCTAATCCAGACAGTGTGAGTTTTTGTTTCCTTATGCTCCCGCAATTGTCGTTTGAATCTTGGAGGTATTTTGGTCCAATTTGCACTATTTGGGTAAAAATCAAAATGTTATAGTAACCTTTGATTTTATTACTATTTATAAACTATTTTTACCCACTTTCTATAGTTTCGCGCCATCTTTTCACCTAATGGACTAATACAAAGGTCGATTTAGTTAGTTTTTGTAGTTTTGACCTAGATTTCTTGCAGATTTCAACGTTCTATTGGTCATTTGTCACCAGGGGCGGGTATTTTCATGACCTAGCATATAGGATAGGTATCCACTCCATCTTGTATTTGTTCATCATCCTTCGACTAACTCTTTTTATGCCCTAGGTATGAACCCATTTTTTGATACACAGAACCTTCCATTTGCTATAAGTAGTGTCGTTAGCAAGTGGTAGAGACTTACCAAACATGGGTGTCCTAGTTAGATCCTCTTTGTCAATTGGTGCCCATGACGAGAGTTTTTCCTTAGGACCAGGAGTCCCTTATAGTTGATACATGACTTTATGCTGAGCCTCATTTCTCATTCATAAACATGCGGCCTTATACCCCTAGGACTCCCAAACTGAGTTTAATTTAAGCTCTTTTCCAACTCATTTTGAAAAACAGAAAATATTGCCGAGTGAACTTGTCTCTTTCACACTCATAAATTGGACTAGAAAGGATGTCTATTTGGCACAAGTTTACCCCTTTTTCACACCAAGTAGACTAAAAGACATAAAAAAGGACATTTTTTGGCGTCAATTTGTGATTGCATCTCATGCCCTTGCTTGTTGTATTGAGCCATTAGCCGGCTCTCACTTTGTGTTATAAACCGTTTTCCTCAACAGTTTTTGCATCCTTAACCAAGCAGAACCTTGTTTATATCCTTTGCAATTTGACACCCTATACCTAGGAAGGAACATCACCCCAAGTGTCCATCTCTTGCATGCATTTCTTTGCATTGAGCATAGGTACGTTCCACTGTTGGAACTAGTTTTGCTTACTTGTGACACTCGTTTCCTCCTCTGTATCATAGAATTCATTTGTTATGAAAAAACAAAAAAAGATGGGCAGGAAGGGAGTATTATCTTATATTAGCAGTAGTTGTGTCACCTTTGATCAGAGCACAAAGTTATTGAGTCCATTTGCAACCATAATTTTGGGTTTAGCATGGCCTTAGGAAGCTGATCTCGTTACAAAGTCTTCTCTACCGATTGGTTACTCTTCCAATCCCTATGGAGAACATTATTGATGCCTCCTACATCTCATGGTTTCATCATTGAGTCTATGCTTCTGGAGTCTACCATATATCTCATGCTCTTGTTCAAAGGAAGTCTATCAACCTGTGTCAACCTCTCCTCATAACTCTTAACTTTTCATGTCGGCCATACCCTCAGTTTGTCTCAGAGTCAAATGATACTGTGGTCCTATCATGCACCGTAGCCCTACTTTCATCATTGGTAGGTAACCTTGAACCCAATAGTCGACATTCTGTCATTGGTTGTTGACTGGGTGGTTTCCCTTATGTTTGATGACAAGACATCTATTCACACTTTGGGATTCATGTAGTGTCTTGGATGCCATTAGCCTTATTGGTAGTTTGCTCACCTTTTTTTGTAGTTTTCATCATTGGATGCTATTTAGAGGGTCTTTCCGTGTACCGATTGCACTTGGCACACGCGAAATACACACAGGGTCGTTGGTTTGTGAACATGTTCTTCATCCAATTTCCACCAAATTATGAAGCTCTTGCTTTGTTTCTCATGATGACTAATGAGAGATACCTTAATGCTCTCCTTTCAGTGGGTCTCTTTCCATCGACTTCAGCTCATTTATTCTGGATATGGGACCTAGAGTTTGATGAGTACCTTGAGGCTTACAATCATTAGTGGTAGGCTCTCTTACCATTGACAAATGGGAATACATCAATGTCTCCTGATCAATGGATTCCTCAGGTGTTTGACACTGACTCCTTTATTCACACTTGTAGGAATGTACTCGGTGCCTTGATACCTACTTTCATTATTGGTAGGTTGTCTCGCGTCTGTTAATGGTATACCTCAATGATCGGTAATCAAATGATATCTCATTGTGTTCGACCTCAACTCCTTTATTCACATGATGTAGACTTGCACCTTTGGAAGATAGTGTAGAAGACTTGAAGACATCACTATGTGGCCGCAACTTTCCTTAGTTGTTTCTTCCTTTTCATTGGACCAGTACCTATATGACTTCAGTGATCATGGGAGATAATATTGTACTCCATTGTATATAGATATCTTTAGATTGGTTTTGAGATTGGTTCTATTGGGCCTTGTTCGTGACCATGAAAGATTTTGGCAAGTAACCACATTTGTATTTGCCTATTCATGGCCACAAACACTTGTTTGGTATATTTTCCACATGGATCTTGATGTAGCCCCCCCTACTCCCCTGTAGGGATACACGACCTCCCGGTCAAGGATCTCTGATTCTTGGGGAAAATGACCCTTCAAAACCTTAATGGTCTCGTTCTCTATCTAAACACAGGCCCTTTTGGCTTTCTGGTGCAGGTATTTTGGTACCCACGACCTTCCCCTTCGCCCTTGCGAAATCTCAGTGGTTTGGGCGCTAGCTCCTTTTCTCATAAGCCCCTACTTGATGTGACCTTTGGTGATGACCTCACGTGATCACGTGATTATAGGCATGGCCAAGAGTGGATTGGAATCAAGCTACTTTTCATCTCACAATTCACCTCGAGCCTCAACGTGTCCTTTTACAAAAGCTGTGGTTTCGATTGTGGCCCGCCCTCGAATTTTTAAAGCTCGATCACCTTTTGTCCTAACAATGTTGCGGGACCGTCAATCTCCTGATATTGATGGTACTTCTAAACTGACGGTTCATATCTGTTCTTTCCAAATCTACAGATCAGATTTATTTCGTGATTCGGGTTTCAGGAGTTTCAACTCTCAAACCCTATCTTCTCCCACAATACCAGATCTTCTTCAGGACTTCATAACTTTGGTAAGTTCTCTCTCAAATCCTTGAACCCTATATTCAACTTTCAAATCCTTGGATATGTTCTATTTATCACTATTTGTGAATTTTTGCGTATGTATCGGATGAAGAAAGACTGATCACATCTATTCTTCGATAAACTCACATTTTATTGCAGGTCAGTGCTAAGTTGTTTTTGCAGGTTTTGGGATGATGAAGAAGACCAATTTATGCACTAGTGGTTTTCAAGGACCGCATACTCTTGAGAAAATCATGTCCCAATGAAGTCATGAATAATTCAATATCATTATATTTCAGATGATATCCATCATACCATTGCTATCAAAAGAAGTCTTTCAGAGCCATTATGTGATGATTCATTTTCTTTCCTTTGAGCCTAACATGTTGAAGTCAATCCTAAACTTGTCATCTTCCTATCACTACTAGATCATGGATTCAACCCCTTTTCAAGTTTCATACTTTCTTGCCTCACTTTCACTCACCCCTAACCCATGAATAAAGTCACTTATCTCACTTACCAAGCTGAGTTACCACCTTGTCATTTTCCTTTTGCCAAATAAATCCTACTTGATCTTTCATCTATGGTCCTCTAAATAATTACTCTGTACTCACGTTAGATGATGGGGGATTCCATATGGCCCTCCTTCTGACAAGTCTTGACCCATCGACATCAACACATCATCTAGGATTGAGGCTAGAGACCTTTTCAGTACCTTGAGGCTTGCATGCCTTAATGGCAAGTTCTTTCGCCAATAAACAATGGGAATACATCAATGTCCCCTGTTTGTTGGATCTTCTAGGTGACTCAACGTGTGACACATTTATTCGTACCTAGTAAGATGTACTTGGCCATCTTGACTCTCATTGACATTAATGGTGAGAAGTCTCGTGTCGGTTAACAACATTCATTAATGGTTGGTAATCCAACAATTTCTTTCTATGTTCGACATTAATAAAATTTATTCACATAAATAAGAATTATGCCACGATGTGGATATGAATGAAGACTATATGGTTCCATGACACTCATAGCAGCTTGCAATAGTGTTCCAGTAAATAAAATATTCAACTCCAAATTTCAGCACCAACAACTTAGTTCCAACAATAAGACGGTATAGATGTACCAATTTCAGATCTCATTCTATGTTCATACACCCAAGCAGATCAGATTATTTTCACTCCAAAGATCCATGATACAATAGTAGTAGCCAAAAGATTCCAGCCATACAAAGATCTATCAAATGCATAAGGAATGATCTTCTCAAGTAGGTGAAGGTATGTTGTTTTCCAGTCTTTAATCAATAATTCCTTAAATGCTAGAATACATGTATTTGGAAAATTTCCCATTCACAACTGCCCTTCCCTATTTGCTAAATTTTTCCAAGGATGGAAAACATCTATAGTTTGGGGGGGGGATATTCATCATATGCCATTCATTTATCCTATATTACATCTTTTATAACGTCGTATGATGTGACCAACATGTTTTTGCCAACTGATTATTGTTACTTTTATAACGCACCTTCATTGATTTCCTAAAATGCATCATTGATTTGCATATGAAACATATATTCCAAAGCAAATATACCGTGAGGAGGATGGATTCCATGCATTTGACATACTTCAACACACATTATTGAATAAGACTAAAAGGATTGAATGGTTAATACACACATTGATGAATCATCATTTTGAATGCATTCATATGATTGAAATTTCAAGTCTATTCTTTGTTGAAGCAAGAAAAAATGTTGTTACATAAGGAAAAAATTTTGGTTGTCACACAAGAACCAACCATAAGCAAGAAAAAAAAAAGTGTTGTTACATAAGGAAATACTTTTGGTTGCAACACAAAAACCAACCATAAGAAAGAAAAAGAAGTGTTGTTACATAAGGAAATACTTTTGGTTGTCACACAAGAACCAACCATAAGCAAGAAAAAAAAAGTGTTGTTACATAAGGAAATACTTTTGGTTGTCACACAAGAACCAACCATAATCAAGAAAAAGAGGTGTTGTTACATAAGGAAATACTTATGGTTGTCACACAAGAACCAACCACAAAAAGTAGCTGTCACTTAGATATCTTTCAACAAAAGAAGGTTCCATCACACAATTTAGGAAATTCAATGCAAGGTTGCATGAGGACATGCAACACCTTCAGTTGGGGGGTATGTTGGGTCGCCAAAGTACCATCTTTTTACCAACCTTTCACTTTACTTTCAATTCACTTTCACTTCACTTTTAACCATATTTCTCTTTTCCATACCCTTACATTAAACCATTTTCATGATTACATGGGTTTTAGACATTATTTTCCAATACATCTATTTTAGTGTTTTTGAGTGAATTTATGATTAAATATTGGAAAAATGACATGTTTACACTTATATATGAAAGTGGAACGAGTTTCATGATGTTTACAAGTGTATTTGAAGACTCCAACCAAGTCAAATTTGACCATCAGGCCTCAAATCCGAATTTCCTCTTCAACCCTTTGAAGATTTGATGAAGATTTGAATATCTACTCAAGTATCTTGGATGGAGATTAATCATGAAAGAAATATTTGTGAGAGGATTTGTAGAGATATCACTTGATAGGTGTGAGCACATGGTTGCAACCAAATGATACATTTGTGGATCTAGGAGAGATTTGTGGATCTAAGTTGTCTTAAATTTTTGTATAAATAGGAGTGCCTCCTCCATTTCAAAGGGAGGACTCCTGGAGAATTGTGTCCAACTTATGATGGAATACGAATCAAGCTTTATTTTCACATCAGTTTCCATTCTCTAGTTTAGATTTAGAACTCTTTAGTTTATGTGTTACTTTGTTCTTGGGAGAATTGAGCTCACTCCAAATAGATCATAGTAGCATTTTCTTCTTGTTCTAATGCTTTGAATAGGTTTATATGCTTTATTGTTTTTATTAGAATTATTTGATGATCTTGATTGTTAATAGGTTATTTGAAACATTACGAGAAAACCTCCTATAAGGGAGCTATTGTTTTAAACCTTTTTAAGTGTATTTATTTTCAATGCATGAGTGTTTGCTTGATGATATTGATTGTTGATAGGTTTTGTGAAACATCATGAGAGGACCTCCTGTAAGGGAGCTAGTGTTTTCTTTCCTACAACAACTAAGACTTATTAAGTGGAATGAAAGAGTTAGGATTTGATTGAATTTTCTTAGATTAGACTTAGATGCCTACTCCTGCATATATTTTACTGGCATCATCACAAGCTTATGAGCATCCCTGGTTGATAATTAAATGAAAGCAATTTAAGCAATTGAATTGCCCAACAACCCTCCTTGCAGTCCTCTGTTCTAGTTCTTTGACGCTTGTTCGCTCCTTGACATTGTGCACTCCTTGAACTTGGTCTAAGTTTCCTCTGCTCTCTCTCTGAACTCCTCTGAGTCAATCCGAGACTCTGTCGACACACTCCTTGTGTATGAGATGCACACCTTGCATATGAGTTTCAGAAGAGAAGCAATTGAAACTTATCCAGTTTCTTCACAAACTCATACAATCAGCTCCCTGAACTACCATACATGAATGAAACGAATGAAACCACATACACATAATGTAACATTCATTCAACCACACATTAAAATGAACACAATCCAAGATTTGAGACAATTATGTCTGTTCTATTCATTCATGAAACAAATTACATATATTGTAGTTCTATACTGCATCGTTGTTCTACTCTATTATGTTCTACTGATCTCTATGCTCTATCTCCTATTACAATGCATCAACAAACTATCTAAGGAATGGCTCCACGAGCTCTCTTCATCCTGTCTACAACCTATCCTATCAAAATCTTAGCGGTTACCTACTTTGTCCTATTACAATAACTATCAGTTATTGCCAGATAAGAGCCGATAGTCTATATCTGTAACCCCTTACAGTCGTATAAGACTTTACAAACAAGTTACATTAAAAAAAATGTTCTCTCCAAAAATCTCAACAACTCAATTTACTTCAGAATTAAATGTTGAGATGTCATATCCCCGCCTCCATGCTTGCGTATTTGATTTTGAAGGTGATGCTCCTGCATCAGATATGTAGTGTATTCTATTGGTAGCCATGTATGTAAAGTCAGTGCAAAATGTAATGAGCAACTAGTCTTTCCATTTGGGTCCCCATCACTCCACTTTTGGGTTGTTTATAATGTATTTCGACCATCGCAGATACTCCTCTAATATCACACATTAGGGAGCATATGTTATAGCAAGATTTTCCTCACCTTATGCAATCTTGCATAGAAGGCCTTTTTCCATTTCCCTATGTAGACTCAGCATCCCTTTTTGATGAATCCAGAGATAAAAATACATATTTTTCCACATGTACGCACCTTGCCTACTATACAACATGCGTATACGCAGGCTGCTCCAATACAACCCGCGTACATCGGGATTTGTGCTAGAAAATACAAAAATGGAGTCGGGTTTCCATGTCATGATAGGAGATCTCTAATCCTTGGCCTTCCATATACTTGAAATGTTCTGACTCAGCCCTTCAGTTCCATTTGAAGGCTATAAATGAGCCAATTCCGAGCTATGGAAAAGAGGAGAAAGAATTCAACTTTGAGAGCAAAGTTACTTTGGATAAATTACTACTTCATATTGAGTCTCCATCCCTTTGTACTTTAATTTTGAACACAGTGTTCAGCCCCCGAGCTCTTCGCTTATTGTTGGAGAACCTCATTGTCTCCTTTCTATGAGCTTGCCTTTGGTAGAGGATTAAAGTGGTGGAGGCCCAGCTGGAAGGAACTTAGTTTCTTAGTTCTGAACCATGCAGAGATGAAAGTTTGTAATGTTTTCACTTTTGCTGATCATTTATTAATAGAAATACTCTTTTCCCGTCCTATTGATATTGTGCAAATATATGATTATTATCAATGGGCATGTTTGTTATGTTTATTATTAGATTATGCTATCTAATGTGCTAACCTTTTGTATTATCACTATATGCTTGCTTTGCTTGTTTGTTGAGAACTTGTTGCAGGTATAAAGCTTTGGGTCAAAGTGCTCAACGGTGGACATCATCAAATGTTTGGACGAGGTAGGCCTCTTTCTTATCTCACTTGCACATTGGTTTATATAGCATATGTTGGAATTGAGTCGATTTCTGTAGTCATACCTGTCTGTTGTGGTTTACCTTAGCCATAAAGAATTTTTCCCTCATAACATGTGTAGCCACCAGCACAACCCTGCAACACCAACGCTCCATAAGTACCGAGGGTGGTGACAACGTGGTGATAGTGGAAGTATCAAAGATGGGAGGTAGTTCTACTTCTAATTCTAATGAAATGGGAAATATAGTAGTGGTGGTAGACAATCATTGCCACTTCGACATGTGATGGCAGGTGTTGTGAGTTCGAGTCTCAATGATGGATATCTGATGTATTTCCTGACTTAGACATTGGTGGGGAATTTTTCCAACTCTGTTAACATTGGTTGGGCATTTTTCCAACTCTGATAAGTTATTGCATTGTTGTAAGGGGTATTATGGAGGATTAAGTTGGCCATAATGGGTATTATGGAGGACCAAGTTGATGACAACGTGGGCAATTGGGTTGGATTTCATAAGAAAATATTGTGCAAATGAACAATTTCCTTTAGTGTCCCAGTTTTCAGTGGTTACAATGTTTATTGTTTTAATAAATATACAATCACCATTATTGTGCACAAATCCATACAATATTACATTGTGCAGTTATCTGTACAATATTACATTGATACAATGACTATGAAAAACATTTCAAAGGATATTATGTATGCCTTACCTTATCGTATTAGAGGATTAAAACTTGAGGTTTTGATTCCCATACATCTTAAAAAAAAAAAGTGTGGGCCATTGCTACTGGTTGTGCGTTGTGCATTGGATTAGCTCGCTCCATCTCTTGATGATGACAATCCAAAAGAAGTAATGAGATACTTGAAGTTTAAAGTGGCTTAATATTCTATCTCACTAAAATTGCGGGTCGTTGCTACCGATTGTGCATTTTGCATTAGATTATCTCACTCCATCACTTAATGATGGCAATCCAAAAGAAGGAATGAGATACTTGAAGTTTAAATTGGTTGAATATTCTATCTCACTAAGTTAATGTTTAATTTCTAAAAATTCACAAATCACAAGGTCTGTAAAAACATATTACATTACACATCGTAGTTATTAAATGTAACACTCCCTCATTGTACAAAACTTAAATGTAAGCGACTACAACAAGTAGCATTTTTTTTCTTTCAAAGTTTAAGAACATATTAAGACAATCAATTACGAACCTTACATAAGTATTGCAATATAATATGTATAATAATAGTCAGTAAATGATTTATGATTAATCAATAATATTAGCCTTACTTAGCGTCAATCTTTACCTTAAAATCAAAATTCAAGTCTAACCACAATACTTAGTTAAATTAAATTTTCCCATCAATGCAGGGATCGAGTAATTCCATTGATCCTCATTCCCTAATTTTCTTTCTTTTCAAAACTAAATACTTATCTAAAATCGATAACCTCATTCGCACCAATTGTAATAGTTACATTAATTTTACTAAATAAATGTGACACTTAATTTCAATAAAAGAAATTAACATTCCAACAACAATGTATTAATCTCATTATTCACCATCATGAATATATTAAAGACAATACAATAATTATAATAGTAGAATTAATCCTATTAGATTATAATGGGAATGTTTCCTTATTTTACAAGATTCAAATTCCATGAAGTTGGGGTCCAGTTTTTATTTTTTTAATTTCAAATCTACAGAGATGAGTGATTTCCTAAAGTTTACCTATCTAAACCCAACTATTAATTCGAATAAGGTGCTCGACTAACAGATAATAGATTGATAATAAAATTAAATTTCAGTACCGCTAATGGTAAAGAAAAAGAAAGTTGTTTAAAATATGTACCAAAATTACTTGCATGATACAACAGTCTTATGGAAACATGGATCTTAATGGATCCAATACTATTGTATATCCAATAATTTCGTGATCATTTTACTAGATCTTTTATAACAATTTGAAACAAATTTCACAATGAGAGTTCTGTAACAATTGATAATAACATTAAATACCGTAAAAGCGTGAGTGTTGAATGTACTGTTGATCTCCAGCTTAATGTTTGCACCACATCCTATAGCTTGCTAATCGAACATCTTCATTGTTATCTCCCAGCCAATGCTAGGGTTACTCTTCTTCCTCCTAAGCCCCTCGAGCCACAAAGAGGCCAGACACAAGAAACAAGAAACAATAGCACCCCAAAACTTGCTCGCAAGGAAGAGCTTCCACTCCTTTCAAGCTTTGGAACCCAACTCTCACAAGTAAAACTTAGTCAAGAAAATTTTGGCAGCATAACAATACTAACAAAGGTGAGATCCTTTTCCTCTCTTCTCCATTTCTTTTATATAAAATTTCTCAATGGCACTTGTTCTCATGCACAACTAATTCATTTTTAATAATTAAATTAAAGGATTATTCACCCAATACATGTGTCACACTCTCCCAAGGATACACATGTAATTTCTCTTTTTATTTTATTTAAAAAACATTTTTTCCTCACATTACCCAATGTGTTTTTATTTTTTCTCTTAGTTGTCCCTTAGTTCCCCAATTTCTCATTTTTTGAGTGTCCCCTAACTAGATCTTAGTTTGAGTTGGATTAGGAGTCTTCTTTTAGTTATGATTAGTGGTAGATTGATTCAAGGTGCTACTCTATGTGGACACCCTACTCTCTCATGTTTTAATTTCCATTTATTTATAAAACCATTTTATTATTTTCATGCACACATGTGCATTTTACTCAACCATTAAATTTTTTTATTCCCTTTTTTCCTAGAGTTTGATTATCTCATTTTTCTTAACTTATTTAATGTTTTATTTATTCATTTATTTAGACTTAGACTTAGGCTTAGGCTTAGACTTATTAGTTTAGATTTATTAGCTTATAATTTAATGTTTAATTAACCATTATATTCTAACAAGGTCTCAAAATTTTTATTTTGTTTTCTAAGCCATCTAGATTTTTATTGACTCACAATTTTATTACACGATGTTCCCTTCAAGGCGCACCTCCATGCTCCAATGGTTCCACTCGCCTTTGACTATTTTTGGAAGTTTGTCAGACCTTGGAGCCAACACTCCACTTGGTTGACCTTGTGAGAGACTAAGGGATTTTAAGGAATAAGGATTTTTCCTTATTGCGCGCCCCTTAGATTTCCTCGTGAGTGACTGCCTCAGTCTACCATCACTGTTGGGTATGTGTTATATTCTTTGCATGTGTGTGTGTGTGTGGGCATGTCAGATTTGACAACTGCATCTGACGAGACCTCTTAGTAGTGTTTTTTGTGTCGTGTGCATCGGGCACTTCCTAGGGGGGTCCCCCCTGGCTACGCAGTTTACTAAATTAATCCTGGATTAAGGGATTAGGATTTTAGTATCTACGAAATACCTAAAAACATTGTATATATTGTATAGTGAATGGTGAAATTTGATATAATGAATATAAGAAAGGTTTTCCCTGGTTGAGGGTTTTCGGTATAAATCTTTGTGTACTCTGTGTATGATCCATTGATTAAATTCTATTTTTATTAAGAATCTATATGCATTGCTTTACTTCACAGGTTTAAAAATTACATGTGGTATTAGAGATCATTTTTTGCTTCAGAGGGACGCCTTTGTTTTTGAGGTTTTGGCTCGGTCTTGATAGATCAAGTTTATCTTGGGTCTGTGATAAACCTGGGTTTAGTGGGAGCTTTTGCAGTGGTTATTCAAGTGTAGAAAGAGGAATGGTGAGCTATTTTAGAATTGAGGTAGAGAAGTTCAACGGTAAAAACTTTGAGCTATGGAAGATGAAGATGGAGGACCTTCTTGTAGACAAAGAATAATGGATCATTGTGGATCCTGGTACACAACATCCTGGTACCTAACCTACTAGCACACAAATGACTGGTACACAACCTACTAGTACACCACCTACTAGTATGTCAAAGGAAGATTGGGAGAAGTTGGATAGAAGAGCAAGGAGTACTATTCGACTCCGCCTGGCAGATTCAGTGTTGTTGAATGTCTCGGGAGAATCTACAGCCAAGGAACTATGGAATAAGTTAGGGAATTTGTATCAATCAAAGTCCCTAATAAACAAGTTGTTTCTTCGAAAGAAGTTGTATCATCTGAAGATGGAAGATGGAGATTCTGTGACAGAACATTTAAATTCCTTTAATACTCTGGTAAGTCAACTTGTCTCTGTTAATATTATGATTGTAGAAGAAGATAAGTGTATTACTTTTTTATGTTATTTGTCAGACTCTTGGGATAATCTGGTTGTAGCAATTGGTAGTACAACTCAATCTACATTGAAGTATGAGGATGTAGTTTCATCCTTTTTATCTGAAGAGATGAAGCGAAAAAGCATGGATAGTCATAGTAGAGATGCTTTATTTGTAAGAGGTTGTACCCAAGACAGGAATCCTGGTAAGCCTTCAGGGGGGAGATCTAAATCTACAGGTAGATCTAAGTCCCCAGGAAAATATTTGAGGAAATGATGGAAGTGTGGTAAAATAGGGAATTATAAGAAAGATTGCAAGTCTAAGAAGGTTGAAAAACCAAAGGGATATGATAGTACCTCTTCCACAGAGGAAAAAACCTCCACTGAAGAAGGAGGTGATGTTTACCTGGCATCTACAGGTACACATGCATACCATGATGTATGGTTGATCGACTCAGGTGCGTCATACCATATGACTCCTCACAGGGAGTGGTTCTCTGAATATGAAAAATATGATGGTGGTGATGTATTCCTAGGAGATGAATCGACAACAAAAATCATGGGACGTGGAAAGGTTAAGTTGCTGCTAAAAGGTGGAAGGATTAGAACTCTCCCTAGGGTTCTGTACATTCCAAAACTAGCCAGGAGCCTAATATCTGTAAGCGAGTTGGATGATGCAAGAGTGGATATTGTATTGGGAAAGGGCACTTGCAAGATGGTACGAGGAGCAATGGTGTTGATGAGGGGAGTTCGGAGTGGAACTCTGTACAATTTGTTGGGAAGAACTTATACTAATGGGTGTAATAGTTTTTTTGTCCTTGAGTAGAAAAATAAAGAAGACAAGACCAATATCGTCCCTGAAAATAGGACCATGCTATGGAATCAAAGACTGGGGCATATTGGAGAAAATGGCCGTTGAACACTACATGATAAAGGCATGGTTGAAGGTATGTCTAATTTCACTCTGGATTTTAATTTCTGTGAACATTGCATATATGGTAAACATAATTGAGTAAGATTCCCATCTGGTGCTACAAGAGCAAAGGGGATCTTAGAATTGATACACAGTGATGTGTTTGGGCCTGTGCCTATTCCATCACTAGGTAAGTCTGTGTATTATGTTTCATTCATAGATGATTTCTCAAGGTACACATGGATTTATTTTCTTAGAAATAAATCT
>JZKD02S1729853.1:1018533-1065994 GCA_000966675.3 Picea glauca | reverse complement strand
TATTTGATAAATTTAAAGAGTTTAAGGCTCTGGTAGAAAATCAGACAGAGAAGAAAATAAAGGTATTGAGAATAGATAATGGTGGAGAATTATGCGGAAATGAATTCGAATAATTCTGTAAGAAGTGTGGTACAACAAGGTAGAAGACTACCCCATACACTCCTCAACAGAATGGAGTTACGGAAAGGATGAACATGACACTGATGAAAAAAACAAGGAGCATGCTCAGCGGTGCCGAGTTAGGACAAGAATTTTGGGCAGAGGCAGTGGGTACAACATGTTACCTGGTCAATCGATCACCTTCATCAGCGTTGGATGATAAAACTCCACACGAGGTATGGATTGAAAAGAAACCCTCTCTTCAACATCTTAGAGTGTTTGGTTGTGATGCTTATGTACATGTTCCAAAGGAAAATAAGAGTAAGCTGAATAAAAAAGCTTAAAAGTGTATCTTTATTGGTTATAAAGATGGTGTGAAAGGTTATAAGATTTGGAACCCAGAAACTAAGAAGATTGTTTACAGTCAAGATGTTATTTTTAGAGAGGTAAAAGATGTGTACAAACATAAATTCCTACCAAGGCAAGACAAATCTGAGAAAATAGATCTAGAGTTGGATGATGCAAAATCAGAGTCATCTGAAGAAGAAGAACCTCATACCCCAGTATTGAGGAGATCA
Source organism: Picea glauca (assembly GCA_000966675.3). Taxonomy (NCBI): domain Eukaryota; kingdom Viridiplantae; phylum Streptophyta; class Pinopsida; order Pinales; family Pinaceae; genus Picea; species Picea glauca. The sequence goes on along the minus strand of JZKD02S1729853.1, from coordinate 1,065,317 downwards.
GTGAGAGAAAGAAGGCAACCAGAAAGGTATAGTCCACCTGATTTTCATTCCAATTTTTATTTATCTATTACTGATGATGATCCCAGGACTATCAGGGAAGCAATGAATTCATAGGATAGTAAACTCTGGAAGAAGGCCATGGTTGAAGAAATGGATGCCTTGGATAAGTATGAGGCATGGGAAATAGTTGAGTTTCCAGCTGGAAGAAAATCTGTTGGTAGAAAATGGTTGTTTAAGAAGAAGTTTAACGCAAGAGGAAAAGTGGAGAAATACAAAGCTCGGTTAGTAGTAAAAGGTTATTCCCAGGTAGAGGGAATTGACTTTGGTGATATTTTTTCTCTTGTTGCTAAGTTAACTTCTATTATATTTCTTTTATCTATTGTTGTTGCTTTTGATCTTCAAGTGGAACAGATGGATGTGAAGACAACTTTCCTACACGGGGATCTAGAAGAAAAAATCTACATGAAGCAGCCAGAAGGCTTTGTAGTGAAGGGAAAGAAAGAGCTGGTTTGTAAGCTAAAGAAGTCACTACATGGTCTAAAGAAATCACCTAGGATATGGTACCAAAAGTTTGACACATACATCCTTGGATTGGGATTTGTGAGAAGCAGGGTTGATCACTGTGTATAGTCCAAGCAGGTTGGTAATCACTTCATTTATGTAGTGTTGTATGTTGATTATATGTTGTTAGTAGGAAATAACATGGATGTTATCAAGGAGGTGAAATCACAGCTATCCTTCAAATTTGACATGAAGGATCTTGGTGCTGCTAACTTCATTCTGGGAATGGAAATTAAAAGAGATTGTGCAAACAGGAAACTCTAGTTGAATTAGAGAAAATATGTTGAGATGATATTGCAGAGGTTTAATATGCATGGAAGTAAACCGGTCAAGGTTCCTATTCCTATAGGTGTAAATTTATCTGCATATCAGTGTCCCAAGACACAAGAAGAAGAAGAGGACATGTCCCATGTTCTGTATGCCAGTGCAGTTGGCAGTTTGATGTATGCAATGGTTTGTACTAGACTGGACATTACACATGCAGTGGGAGTTTTGAGCAGGTATATGTCAAAACTAGGGAAGGAGCATTGGACAACAATAAAGAGGGTCTTTAGGTATTTGTGTGGCACTACCAATTATGGACTGTGCTACCAAGGAAGACCAGGATTGGACAGAGTGGTGAACATACATGGTTTTGTTGATGCAGATTGGGCTGGAGATCTGGATCACAGAAGATCTACAAGTGGGTATGTATTTAACCTATTTGGAGGAGCAATCAGTTGGATGAGCAAAAGACAGGCTGTAATGGCACTCTCAACTACAAAAGATGAATACATGGCAGCCACTCATGCAAGCAAGGAAGCAGTATGGTTACAAAGATTGTGTTCAGGTATTGGGTTGGTACAAAAAGCAATGAGATTAGATTGTGACAGTCAGAGTGCAATCTTCCTAGCAAAGAACCCAACTTATCATTTGAAGACAAAGCATATTGATGTTCAGTATCACTTTGTGAGAGACATGGTTGAGGAAAAGAAGGTGTTGCTAGAAAAGGTTGACACTTTGAAGAATGTTGTAGATTTATTGACAAAGTCTATGAGAACAGAAAAGTTCTCCCGGTGTAGAGTAACAATGGGCATTGATACCCTGGATTGTTGACTATATAATCTTGTGGACCCCCGGATGCAAAGAAAACAACAAGTGGGAGAATGTTGGGTATGTGTTATATTTGCTCATTTAGGTTTCTGTGGTGAGATATTTGTTCAGAATTTGTCGGAAGAACCATAGTGCTATTTGTCGGAAGAACCATAGTGCATGTGTGTGTGTGTGGGTGCGTCAGATTCGAAAACTGTGTCTGATGATCCCTCTTAGTAGTTTTCTTTGTGTTGTGTGCGCCAGGCGCTTCCTAGGGGGGTCCCAGGGGGGGCTAGGTATGGCCCACCCTGGCTATGCGGTTTACTAAATTAATCTTGGATTAAGGGATTAGGGTTTTAGTATCTACGAAATACCTAAAAACATTGTATATATTGTATAGTGAATGATGAAATTTGATATAATGAATATGAGAAAGGTTTTCGGTATAAATATATGTGTACTCTGTGTATGAGCCATTGATTAAATTCTGTTTTTCTTAAGAATCTATATGCATTGCTTTACTTCACAGGTTTAAAAATTACACTCACGACATTGTGGACCTCTCGAACTAGGTAATCGTTAACCTACAATTTAGGTCACAACGGGGGTTCTAGTAGGCTACGACAGAGACATTGCCACACCTTCCCCTCAAATGTCTAGTTGTTGTGCATGACCCCTTTACTCCTTGTGTGAGTCGGATTAGCAAGCGTCGCCAAACCTGCATCTAGAGACAAGAACACTATCAATAATCCATATACATAACATCCATACTGAAATCATCATCTAAATCACATGCGGGTAAATCAAATACTCCAACCAAAAAAAAATCCACTCCCTGACTCAATCCAGATTCCAAGGAAGTTTGTTGATGCCACTAGCATCATCAACCTATCATGTATCTTGCACACTCAGGGAAACTCATTTATAATACATGTCAATACATATATACATCTAGAAATTAACATATATTCACAATGACATCATTACATAACTCATAAGCAAAACATAATTATAATGTATCATAACCGGATCACTTACTCGCAAGTGTCCCCAAAGAATAAGTCAATGTAAATGTGCTCTATAGAACTGGATGTTACATTAAATTTCATATTACTTACTTTGTTATTTAACTCGACAGGTATTTTTTATGTGATGCATACTTGTCATTATAGAAACAATAGATCATAATGCCACAAATTTACTTTGTAACTTTAAAACTAAGAATTTAAAAAAGCAAATTTACTTTTTTTTTTTGAAAAACATTCAATATTTTTTAAAACACTTCATACATTTTATGGGGATTTGTATAGTTCTTTTTAGATATAAATGTGTGTTTTTTCTCTTTAAAAAATACTTAAAACAACAGTTGCTACTTTTTAATGAGGAAAATGCTACCAAAATACAATACTACTATATAATTGTTTTCGTTTAAAATTTAATGTTATGTTATTTAATTTGACTTAGTATTTTTCCCTTTAGGTCTGTATTTAGATCTTAACTTTCATTTTCAAATTTTCAGTTGAATCTAGTTGAAAATATGTGTCATTATATCTTCTAGTAAAATGTATGGTAAGAAGGAAAAAATACTAATCTCTCATAGAGGAAACTCGGTTAATGCAATTTCTTCTTTTCCACATAGCCTAAACTAAGAGCATATACACAAAGGTGAAACCTCTTTTTTAGGCCATCCATGTTTCACAAACTCATCTCTTTATTCATATTTGTGCATGACTAAATTCAAGGAAAGTATAACACTGCGTAAACACGAACAATGAAATAATCACCCTCCACAAAAGGGAAACATTAAATGACATTAAGATGTTTGAGAAGTTGCAAATTAAAAAGGCCCATAACATTGTTAATATGACATTCTTAAAAGAGTGCAAAGATAATGATGACATTTCATCTGTTTTTTTTATTAAACAACACCTTCATTCTACGGAAAACAAATGCATATTTGGATAATTGAGCTTAAATTTGGCTAAAGCATCGATCAAACAGATGATAAGAGTGATCAAGGGTCTCTGGTTTGTAGTTTAAACTTCATATAAAGCTTCTAGGTTATGTATGTGAGGATATATGGATCTGGGAGTGGAATCCTCCTCTACTTGGAGAATGAACAAAACATTGGTCGATACCATGGACAGGCATAACAAGAAGTTAGAAAATATTTTAAATAAACAAAATCCAAGCTCGAAGTTTAATAAAATCCACATAAAATCAACATGATGAATCTTTGAAGAAAAACTTTGGATGATGCCACAGTAAGGGTGCTATAACAAGGCCTTAATTTTGTTGGTACAATTGGGGTGGTAGGTGTAGGGGGTTGTCCTAAACCCTAATGGAAAATGTGAACTAAAGTACGCTTGGGGTTTAGGTGAATTCACAAACAATCAAGCATAAGCCTTGTCCTTATACCAAGTGTTGAACATCCTCAAATCAAAGGAGATTATATCCCTTATAATTATTAGTGTCTCTTTAGTTATTATTCAAAAAATGTGAAACGCAATCCCCTTGCATACCAAAAGTCTCTCTAAATTAATCTTTAGAATCTAGGAGCTAGTGAGGAGTTTCATCTCTATTGAGTTCTATCGGGTCCTTAGATCTCTTAGCATCCAAGTGAACTGCATGGAAACTGAAGGATTATGATTGAATCAAGGAAATTCAAGATAGATCTTCATTACCAAATGTGTCATATTTCTACCACTAACTTTCAAGGACTGAACCTTGATTGTGACTCTTTAGATGATTATTCTACTATATATTCGTAGTAACCAAACCATACACCTTTTTTTAGCAAGGACCACTTGCTACACCTTTTTTTCAACCAACACTAGATGCTTCACCATTTACATCTCAATTGTATCAACACCCTAATCATTTTGATTGAATAAATTCATCCATGTATAGAAAATCCTATTGGTATGTTAGCAACTCTTCATACAATTATTTAGAGAAGATGCATAAAAGGAAAAACCTTGGATTGGTACTGACTATGAGGCCTTACTGCAATTGAATAAATGATTGCTCATGACAAAATTCTTTCTCAAATGCGTAGAGATATGCAAAACCTCCAAAGGCAAGTAGCATATATTACAAGCATGATGGCTAGTCAGAGAATAATACAAAGATAAGTGTTTGATGAGGAGACATACCAAGAAAACGTAGATCAACATATAGAACATGAAGAAGAACAATTAGAGTGCATGCCTTTTGAAGAAAGGATGCTTAGGGCTTTAGAAGGGAGAAATGATAGGATCAAGATGGAAGTTTCAGAATATGCAGGGAATCTTAAACCGGAGGAGTTAATAGATTGGTTGAATGCCATGGATAATTTTTTTGAATGGAAGCCTATTCCATAGGAAAAGATGGTGAAATTTGCATGCACCAAGCTGAAGGGCCACGCCATGATCTGGTAGGATCATGTGCAGAAAGACAAAGTAAGAAAAGGAAAAGAAAAAATTAAGGCATGGAGCAAGATGGAAAAAAAATTTGCGAGAAATATTTTTTCCTCTAGAATATTCCTAGACCCTTTTTCATAGATTTCAGAACTTGAAGTAGAACTTGTCCACCCTGGAGGAACTGTCAAATGATTTTTATCAGTTGTCAATTCGCGTGGATCACCAGGAAACTGATGAGAAATTGGCTGCAAGGTATGTGAGTTGTTTAAAATTTTCTATTCAAGATGAGCTAAGCATGCATAGAGTTCGTAGAGTGGAAGAGGCATATCAATTAGCCTTAAAGGTCCAGGAAAAGATAAACTGACAATTTTCTCAAAGGAATAGAGGAGCAAGGAGGGGTACATCGTCTACCTCATGGGGTGTTTTTAACTATGACAGAGGAGAATCATCCCAAGGAGCTGAGAAAGAAGAATATACTCGATAACATAACCTGAATCAACCACGAGGAAGAGGATTTTAGAGGGGTAGAGGCTATGGTGGTGGCAAAGGAGGACTATATGTGTGTTTCAGGTGTTGTGTAGATGGTTATCGAGCATTTGAATGCCCAAGCTATAACATACAAGAGTCAAAGCAAGGACAAAACCTAGTTTGAACTTGGTCCAAGATGAGAATGAAGAAGAAGTTGAATCTAAAGTGCCACCTGATATGTGGGAGAGTCTCATGATACAGAGGTGAATGGTGATTCCTGAAAAAGAGCAAAGTCAGGGTAGAGACAATGAATATTCTTGGCTTCAAACAAATATTTTTTGAACCATATGCACTTCTGGGGGAAATGTATGTCAAGTTATTATTGATAGTGGAAGTTGTGAGAATATGGTTTCCAAAGAGATGGTAGATAAGTTTAAATTACACTGTGAAACACATCCCCATCCTTACCGAATTGCATGGTTCAAAAAGGGGAATGAAGTCGCCATTAATAAAAGATGTTTGATCAAGTTTTCCATTGGTAAGAATTATAAAGATGAAGTATGGTGTGATGTCATTCTAATGGATGCATGCCATCTGTTATTGGGGAGGCCTTGGCAATATGACAGAAAATTCATGCATGATGGAGGAAAGAATACCTACACCTTTTGGAAAGATGGATCGGAAGTCATCTTATTTCCCCTTGAGGATGAGGGAAAAACTGAGAATATGTTGTCAGAAAGAGAGTTTGTTAAGGAAACAAAGGCAATAGGATTCCACTATGTGTTAATTGTGCAAAAAAGAGCTTTGGAATACATAACAATTCCTATTGAAGTGGCCAAGTTACTTGAAGAATATGTTGATGTTATCCCTAATGAACTACCTGGTGGTCTTCCACCAAAGAGGGATATTCAACATCACATTGATATGATCCCGGGATCATCTTTACCTAATCAAGAAACCTATAGGATGAGTCCTACACAACATGTAGAGCTCAACCAACAAGTGACGAAACTCATAAAGAAAGGATTGGTAAGAGAAAGAATGAGTCCATGTGCTCTACCAATATTGTTGACTCCATGTAATGACCTCGTCGTTACGAAAACTAAGCGACGTACAATAAGTCATTTTTCTTTTCTTTTTAAAGCCGTGTTAGGAAAACTAAAACATCATAACAAATAGTCAACATCATCGACACATCAATCACATAATTTGACGAAATAATAATAATTCATTAATAATCCAATATGACACATTGCCGACACCTCGTCACCATGAACCATGACATGCACATCAATGTATTAGCATATTAATTAACAAAAACCCAACATCATTGCATTCTACCATTATTATCGACACATAAAAATACAATTCTTAAACATTCAACGCATCACATAAGGACCATCATCCGATATCACTAAGAAAATATATGATACCATAACGAATCATAAGGATCACGAGATAATCACAAGAAAAAAATAATATACTACCCCACAACCTACCCTGCAAGGTTAGGACCTCCACAACACATAAGCAATGCTCAAGCCCGGGTTCCAATTGATTTTAACCATTTAAGGTCTCAAGTCTAGAAATTGTTCTGAGGAACAAGGAGGTGTCTACATCCCACCCGACACAATCAAGTCCAAGTCGACTAAGATAAATAACTTCATCAAAGATCACCATGACACAATATCATTAAAACAAAACAACACATGTAACATAAAATTCCATGGCACAAGAGAACTTAAATACTAAATCCATCTAGCAACGACATAAGGCGAGGTGCAATAATCTACTTATTTAATTTTTAAGGCACAAACAAAATCTACTTAACTTCCAGGAGCGCGATTAAATCAATCATCAATTACAATAATCAATATCATAACCAAGTTAAGAACATGATCTAATTTCTGGATTTACATAATTCGCATGATGAATCAATGCGTGCAATTAAACATTCACCAAGAATCATACAATAACATTGTGACAAGCATACTAGATAACTAAGGCGTAAATAATTTATGCCTTCGATTAGTCCAAGGCGCAAGCAATCCTAACACTTATTCATCATCATCATCCAAGCACAAGATAAACAATTCTACACCATCATACATGACATAAAACCCATTGCACAAGAAGTCCATAAACCCTTAACTATTATACACTATATGGAATCAACGAAGCATTCTAATATCAATCAAGCTATTCATCAATGCAAGGTAATTACATTGGTTACTTTATAATTGCACAAATGTCTAAGATGTAACCATCGTAAAAATCCATAAGCGCAAGAAGTCAACCCCATAAACCGTCATGTAATACATATAAATTGGTGCGTGAAAAGTCTAAACTCAACATGTCCTATTTTCCATGATGGAATTGAGCACTAACATTTTAGTCAATAATCAACTAAAACATAATCTTATTCTAATCAACAATGTCTTTTCAATCGCTTCATTATCCTAGTTTTTTTTCCAAGATCCTATCACTACTAAGTTGTCACTGTGTTTTTCCACTAGCAAGCTCTAATTGGCAATAAAATTATTATTCATTTATGTGTACCAAAGATACTATATCCCTTTCAACAAGTGATGGTGGAAGTAAAAGTTAGGAGCATATAATTGATCATTCATAGGAGAAATATTTATTTCATAATAATAAACATATTAACATGAATTAGTTCTGAGTGTGATATTCCTATAACCATAATATTAACAACGAAATTAGATAAGGAAGAGACGGGTTGTTTAATTCCATTCACTACTTCCAAGCCAATATTACACAACTAAAATAAGGTATGGTTTATAGGTAAAATTTTAATCTAAAAATAATTTTAAAAGGTAATTTTGAACTGAAGTATAATTTTAAACTAGATGAACTTAAAATACAAACGAATTCAAATTCTAAGGTAAGGAATATATTATTTATGATAAGGTGTTTAATTTTGAATAAAAATTCTAGTATGGAAAAATCAACTAATGGGAAAATTGAAATTTATTGGCGAAGACAACTGTCACCGATAGATCGTTTAAAGGGTAGTTACGTTTCCAGAATGTCTGTGTTAGGTAGCATAAATTAACATCAACATTATTAATATTCCCCATCTCCATAAATTCAATGTGTCTATTAATCTCATAATATCACAAGACATTTGATTTTTTTTTGGATAAATTGAAATGCACATATCCGTGGGTAAAACACTAGCAAGATAATTAAAAGTCTGAGGGTAAAAATGGAAGTCAATGAAGACTGCACACGAGGTTCTGGGTGCATTTATATCTGTCTGAGTGTGGATAAAAAGTGGGAGGGGCGAGCGTAATTGGAGGACTGCGCTTAGTAATCTGCACGCCAATGTAAGTTTGAGTGGGTAAAACGCAAAGAAATTAAACTTAATCTCTGAGTTAATGGACACCACCAGTTCGTTGTTAAGGACGGAAGATGAGTCCATGAGGCCACAGATTCACATAGTTAAAGTTAGTAGAGTATAAAAATATCCCTGTGGGGCGTGTTCACTATTGAATCTCTACTAAATCCGAAAGTCATAATTCGAATATCTTAAAGGCAGTGTTGTTAGGATCAAAATGAAAGCTCTTAGCGCCTTCCAAAAATAAGAGTTTAACACTAAGGAGGATTAAAAAGAATGCAGAGTGAAACGTTTTTGTGCTGGGTGATTTTTTAGAACGGAAGGTTGTGTACCGACACCCACCATCACAAAGCATTCATGGTGCATAAGCTATAAAGGACAGTGAGAACGCAGGACCCAAATCGTGGTGCTTGAGAAAAATAACAACATTAAAAGCGCTGAGCATCTTGCTGCTCATCAGGATAGGCAATGGGAGGAGGTGTGGAGCCCCGGGTTGAAGGGGATTGATGTATAAGAAGAGAACTATCAGAAGAATCTGAATAGGAAAAGATCTCACTAAAACAGTCCAGCAAAAACGCAGAGAGATAATGAAACCAGACCTAAAAATCAGAGGAAGGTACATTCACCCAGAACGGTGATTTCTTTTTATTTTTGTTCCCAACGTTGGATTAAGGTAAAAAATTCCCCAGATCACATCAAGATAAGTTGATTGGGTTTGAGTTAAGCAGAAAAATCGAAGGTCCTACTCCCAATTCGCCCAGCCAGAGAGGGAGTGCATTCGTTGACTTAAGAATTCATTTAAACACCTCCGCCTTCAGAATTCCAGCTTCCAGTCTGTGTAAGGGTTGGCAGTGATGCCTTTACCCAACTGGAGATGGCTCAGAAACAATTGAAGAAACTCTAACTTAAGGATTTTTTTTTTTAATTTCCGTTGGGTACCAGATCATTTTCAAAACTGAAAGAATGCAAGGTTCGACCACACTAAAAGGGCAGAGGTTTCAAAATGGAATTAATTCTCAAGAAAAGACTTAAAGTGCACATACAATATTGCATGCAAATTTAGGCACACTAGCCTTCTTCATTTCAGATCAAATACCAAGTAAATTCACCCACTACAGTTCTAGAATCCATTACAACTTCATCAACATCTAAATCTATGTGCAAATTCTAACTAATTTTACAACTGCAAATTTTAATCCCACGCTTGCACTACATCCAGCTCGTCCTTGCTAACCGCTAAGACCTCACTTCCCAGCCAACCCTAGGGATTGTTGAAATGAGTGCTCGACACTGAGAGGGGGGGTGAATCAGTGTCACTAAACTTTGGACAATTTTTTGCTTTTCATAAATTAACTGAACAACAAATATTTATTTCATTTTCTTCAATCAATATATAAAAGAATAAATATTTTATTTATTTAAATAAATTGAATGAATACATAAGATCAATCTTTGAATTTCATATTCATACAATTATGAGAGACCCAACTCTTTGTTACAAGACCCAGCTTGTAGTTCTCAGATCCAACTGAGAAATGAGGAATCCAACCCTCATAACAAGTCCCAACTTGTTGATCTCAAATCCAACTGAGATGTGAGGAATCCAATCCTCATACAAGACCCAGCTTGTAAACAGACACCAACCTGCTAGAATGAACCTTCATTCAATCCATTATATATAAATATATATACTTCAACAAATTCAACTACATTTCTTCTCACCATTCCTTCTTGTTTATATAGTCTTCCAACTAGTGTGAATTTTGAATCATTGTGCCTTTTGATTTTGAACCATTGTACCTTTTCATTTAAATGATAATATTAATCGTTAACTAATATCATTCTGTTTTTATTATTTATTCATAATGTTTATGAATTAACTCTCTTTTAATCATGATTGTGTGTCGGTTCTTTTGTCTTAATGAGTTGATCACATACATGGATCGACTCATCATATCGTTATCATTTTTCTGCTGCATTCTCTGTTAACCAACAAATCTTATTTTATCTCTTATCGATTCTTTGTATTGTTCTGGTGTTAACTCTCTGTCGAACTAAGTCTGGATGAGGCGCTTCATTCAAAACATTTTCATATGATCACAGGTGTAGAACCACGTGCTTATCAATTTAAGATCTGCCTCGTTTTACTCTTATTTCTCTATTCCATACGACCAACGGTGGTGACCAGACACTAGGCCAAATGAGCGCTTTATGATTATCAGAATCAACAGTCACGACTTAGTCGCATGATGAGATGGATAACTGTCATTATTTCGATATTTCGTCCTTCACGACTTTCAGCCTCTGTAATCTTTCAAATCTCTGAAGCATATTTATCTGAAGTAGATTGGACGGTCCTTATTTGTTCTTCCTTTAGTCGGATGATCCTAGCTTGTCCATAGGTTTTGAATGAATCAACGATTACGACTTAATCAAGAGTTGAGATGAACGACTCTCATTTATTTCGAGACTTCAGCTATTCCACTTACGCTATCCTTCCACTGTACTAGATCAACGATCGAGAACACTCCCACAGTATCATTTATATCGGATGACTCATGTCCACTTCAGGATTTCATCCTTCGGGACTTTGGACCTTCATCCTTTCGACACTTCATCCCTTCATGACTTTAGCTCTTCGGCCTTTCGACACTTCAACCCTTGGGACTTTAGAACTTTTTCCTTCGCGACTTCGTTCCTTCGCGACTTCGGCTTTTGAGACTTAGGTCATTAGCTAGTGGTGAAACTCCCAAAGAAAAAACTCCCAGAGTGATGTACCTTGCTAACATCACTTGTTGACATGGCTCGGGCCAAGTGGCTACCATGTGTCACTCATATTCATGATTTATACGTACTTGAACTGTGGATTACATCTTGACACTTATCATTATCTGATTGTGCCATGTGTCTTTCCTGACGTGTTCTGCTGACGTGGTCTGCCACATTTCCTTACTGACATCATCTGCTAACATAGATCTCCCTGATCTAACGGTTTTTCTGGTATTCAGATATTCAAATTCTCAACCCTTTTTCTTAGACCTGTCTCACATGTGACCTTGGGCTATGACCCGGGGCTCAACTCCTGAGTGCTTCACAATTTCGCATTCACGACTTCGAACTTATCTCTTCGCAATTTCTCTGAATCATGAATCCATGAATTCCAGGCAATGGGTGCTAGCTCCTCTTCCTAGGCTTGTTTCACATGTGACCTCGGGCTATGACCATATGCCAAACAAAAGGCGCTTCACGATTTTGGGTTTCATATGTTTTGATGCGATTTTCCTCGATTCTCCCAACTCCCGAAACTCTGAACTTTGCCATATCAGATCAAAAATCCACAACCTTCAGTGATCTGATGACCCATATCTCATTGGGACTTCATGTTTCGCAATTTCTCCCTTCGCGATGTCTATGCACTACTCGACGCAGTTCTTTTGATTCACGATTCTGCGAGTTTGCTTATCTATTTCCACGTGTTCTTCGGATCCAATGGTCCAAATCTCTTCGTGATCCAATGATCGAGATCAATTCCATGAACTCGAACTTCGCCATTCCAGATCAACGGTCCACAACTTTCCTCGATCCAATGGTTCAGATCTCATCGGGACTTCGCATTTCGTGATGTCGGAAGTTAGTAATTCCTTTCTTCCATTTCTTGATTTTCGATTCTCCGCTCTTGTCGGATCGACGACCCACAACTTTCCTCGATCCAATGGTTTGGATCTCATCGGTACTTTTCATTTTGTGATGTCAAAAGTTAGCACTTCCAAATGATAAAGGTGCATGCACCTTATCTATGGATCCAACGACTGTTGATCCACGTGCTTGTGCATCCGACGGTCACGACTTAATATGGTCGTTGACCAATCCTCCAACGATCCTTCTCTTGTAACTCCCAGATTTGATGGTCCTGGTTTGTCCCATAATGATAATGAACAACCTCTGTGCATAATTTATTCTTAGCCTCTTGTTCGTCATCTCTTCTGAGTTTTTGGGTTTATACTTGGTTTCCAACTGAACCAAGTATATCTGCAGACTCTAATCTAATATGCTTCCTCTCCTGAGCTTTGATCTCTGCATATTGTCTGACATTCTATGCTAACTATTATACTATTGACATCAATGACAATTCATCATAACAACTTATCATCACATCATAATGACATCGACTGTTGACATCAATGACAAAATATCAATGACAATATGTCCAACAATATCCCTCTTTGTCATTGAGGGAAACACACTAACTTCATACACAAACTCCCCCTACGATGATGCTTCTCTTATGAAGTTACTCTCCCCCTTTGAAATCAATGGCAAAGGGTTGCTCCCCTTATAATCAACATATGTCTCTACATGTTGTTGACCAGAATATCAAGTTGGGTAACTCCCCCTAGAATCATGTTCTTCTTGTCATAACTAAATGACTTCTCCTATCAATATTCTCTCTCTTTGATTCTGACTACTCTCCCCCTTTTTTTATGAAGGGGTAGCTCTTCCTGACAAGATCTCTTCCCCTGTTAATTTACTAACTTCTTATCTCAGTTTATTCGGATTTTTGTGTTCAAATAAGTAGTCCTCTGATATCAATTATTTACTGCATCTCTCTATGCTTCTCTGATTTAATATTTCTCTAATTCGGACTGCAAAGACACACTTTTTCTCAACACTCTTCCTTGTTTATATATTCTTCGAAACAGTGTGAGAGTGACACACCGTGTCCCTTGGTTTTGAACCATCCCAGCCCTTTGTTTAACTTAACCATAATCACTGATTATTATTTTTATTGTGAAGGCTTTTCGTAAATTGATCACATCTGGATCAATTTCATCCTTTTAAACATGATCTCAAATATTTGTTATTTTCATAGAAACCGAATTCTGCGGAGGCGCTTCATTCAAACCATTACATGTCAAATTTTGTAGTGATGAATTCTTTTCAAAACTTAATCTAATTACTTTCTTATCTACTAACCAAAAATATTCATCCTGAGTTTTTATTAACTTTCCTTTGTCAAATAGAACAAGAGTATGAATCTTACTGATATTTTTGATCTGCTTCTTATTCGTCTTTGATATTTCATAGGAATATCAATTGAGGAATTATACCAATTGATTTGAATACAAAATTCATTGAATGATACTCCTTGAACTTCTCTGCTACCTTTATTTTTTTCTTTTGATCACTAATATATAGATAGTCAAGATTTTCCATATGTTAATTTAAAAACTCTTTGGCATAATCCTTTGATTTTGTAAAAACCAATTTAAACTTCTTTTTGTATTTTCTTTCTTTTGCTAACAACTTATGACATCATCAAAATTTGATATTATCCCATATTCTTCTATAGGTACTTCCTTTTCTTAATATTGATTTATCTCATATTGAATTTCACATTCTTTATTAGGACTTTTAACCATCATGTTCTTATTATTGATTTCTTCATTTTCAGGTGTAATAACATCTTTCTTTCTTTCTCCTTCAGATTTTCTTCTCCATATCTTTCCGTGAGGTAATTTTCTTTTTGGATATTCTCTTTCTAATTGTGTTTTTGGAGATTTGTCATCTCCTTTCTTCTTCCAATTTTTATTAAGATTTGTCATTGACTTGAATGACTTATTCAAATATTGACTTTTTGTATTCTTGCATTTTTGGGATTTGTGACCAAACCTATCACAGTTGTAACATCTCATTCTATGACAAAAGTTTGTTGTGTGCCCAAAAAATTTACATCTCCAACATCTAATTGAGTTTTTGGATTTTCTTGTATATCCTTTCTCTAGTTTCTTGCAGTCCATTGCTTTATGGCTAAAGCTATGACAAGAAAAGAAATAGCCATTGAAGGTGATTCCATTCTTGATTTTGTTTTGGCTTGAAGGATCTGTCATTTGATTTTCTTCTTCCTTTTTACTTCTATAGTTGTCTTGCTTAACAAAGTTCATGACTTGTAATTGCTTTGTACTTGAAATTTTTTCTTTTAAGAAGGATGATCCTTTCTCATGTTTGTAAATGGTGCTCCATTTGTTATTGCTTTTTTCTTATTGTATCCAAGACCAGTTTTTCCATCGACTGATTTTTGGATTTTCCAAATCTTATCTAGGATAGCTAAGCTATTCTGGAAATTGACAATCTTATTTGTCTTTTCATTCATCTTTTTGAGATTGACTATTTCTAACTTCAACATGTGACATAATTCTTCCTTTTTAGTCAACTGAATCTTCAGGGCTTCTTCCACTTCTTTAGCATGTTCAAGTTGAGTCTTTAGATTTAAGACAATTTCCTCTGTCTCATCCAAGACTTCTTTTCATTTAATAGTTTTGTCGTATGTATTCAATTCTTTCATAACTTTTGTTAGACCAAAAACTTTAGATTTCAAATTTTTTATTTCTTCCTCGTATTCTAGCTAAATCCTTTTTAGTTTGATGGCTTCTAATTCAAAAATTTGGCATGATTCTTCCTTTTTAGTTATTTGAATCTTCTGGGCTTCTTCCCTTTTCTTAGCTTATTCAACTTGAGTCATTAGATCTGCATTAGTACTTTCATTTATCTTTTTGAATTTGATGATTTCCATTTCCAACATGTGGCAAGAATTTTCTTTCCTTGTCAAATGGATCTTTAGTTCTTCTTCACTTTATTTAATTTCCTCAAGTTGAGTGTTTGACTTCTCAACTTTCATTCTAAGATTCACAACTTCTACTTCCAGCTTATGACATAATTCTTCCCTTCTGTTCAACTAGTTCCTTACTACCTCCTCTCTTCTTTTAGCTTCTTCAAGTTTGGTTTTCAGATTCATATTGATTTATCTTAGTTGTTTTAGATCTGCAAGGTTTCTGATAAGTTCATCATCTTCATTGTTTTCTTCTTTTGCTTGACTGATTTCATTCTTCAATTTATCTATTTCCTCTTCTTTTTCTTTGTTTTCTAGATGAAACTTTTGTTCATGATCTTCATGGTTAGATTGTTCTAACTATTGTAGTAGCATCATATATTTATGTTGGAGTTTTTCCAACTCTTCTAGAGTGCACATAGTTGTGTACTCAAGATGATCAAGAACTTCCATAGGAACTTTAATATGCATATACTGTCCTGGTTCCAAATGAATCTCTCCTATAGCAGCTGCAACATCAGTTTTAAGATTATGTAATTTTTCTTTAGTGATTACCGAGGTAAGGCTCAATTACTTGATGAGGTTATCTTCCTCACTGTTGACTGATATTTGCATCAAATCCTATATTTCATTCTGATTAGAAATATTTTTCTCTATATTATGTTCTTCAATATGATTGCAATTTTCCTTTTCTTTATCTTCTTCATTATCTTGATAAGAACTCTGTTCTTCTGAGTTTTGTTCTTTATTCTGACAGGAATCCTTTGTATCTAAGTTTTGTTTCTCACTTTGATAGGATTTATCTTCTTCTTGGGTTTCATTCTGATAACAATTTTCTAGTTGAAGCCATACTTCTTTAGCAGATTTGTAGTGTTTCATCTTTTCTTTGACTTGGTCTGAAAATCCATCCTGAATTGTTTTTAAGGCTACCAAATCGTTTCTCTATTCTTCCTTTGCAGTTTTGGATTTTCTCTTTCAAGTAGTTAAGTGTTAGGGCTTACTTACTACCGAATACCAAACTCTAGATCCTCTTGAATTCATATATCTTTTCATATTTTCCCTCCATGATAAATAATCTGTTCCATCAAATAAGGGAGCTTCATTTGTGGAGATAGCAATTTGTCCACCCATTTCTTCTGAATCTACCTTCAGTGATTAAAATGTGTTGAAGGAATCTGCTCTCGTACCAATTGTTGAAATGGGTACTCGACACTGAGAGGGGGGGGGTGAATCAGTGCCACTAAACTTTGGACAATTTTCCGCTTTTCATAAATTAACTGAACAACAAATATTTATTTCATTTTTTCAATTAATATACAAAAGAATAAATATTTTATTTATTTAAATAACTTGAATGAATACATAAGATCAATCTTTGAATTTCATCTTCATACAATTATGAGAGATCCAACTCTCTGTTACAAGACCCATCTTGTAGTTCTCAGATCCAAATAAGAAATGAGGAATCCAACCCTCATAACAAGTCCCATCTTTTGAATCTCAAATCCAACTGAGATGTGAGGAATCCAATCCTCATACAAGACCCAACTTGTAAACATGAACCAACCTGATAGAATGAACCTTCATTCAATCCATTATATATAAATATATATACTTCAACAAATTCAACTACATTTCTTCTCACCATTCCTTCTTGTTTATATAGTCTTCCAACTAGTGTGAATTTTGAATCATTGTGTCTTTTGGTTTTGAACCATTGTACCTTTTTATTTAAATGGTAATATTAATCCTTAACTAATATCATTTTCTTTTTACTCTTTATTCATAATGTTTATGAATTAACTCTCTTTTAATCATGACTGTGTGTCAGTTATTTTTTCTTCATGAGTTGATCATAGACATGGATCGACTCATCATATCGTTCTCATGTTTCTGCTAAAATCTATGTTAACCAACATATCTTATTTTATCTGTTATTGATTCTCCGTATTGTTCTGGTGTTAAATATCTATCGAATTAAGTCTAGATGAGGCACTTCCTTCAAATCATTTTCATATGATCGCAGGCGTAGAACCACGGTCTTATCAATTTAAGATATGCCTCATTTTACTCTTATTTCTCTATTCCATACGACTAACGATGATGACTAGATGATAGGCCAAATGAGCGCTTGTACGCTTATCAGAATCAACGATCATGATTTAATCACATGATGAGATGGAAGACTGTCATTATTTCAAGATTTCGTCCTTCACAAATTTCAGCCTCTGTAATCTTTCAAATCTCTGAAGCATATTTATTCGAAGTAGATCAGACAATCATTATTCGTTCTTCCTTTAGTTGGACGAACCTGGCTTGTCCATAGGTTTTGAAAAAATCAACGATTACGACTTAATCAAGAGTTGATATGAACGACTCTCATTTATTTCGGGACTTCAACTATTCCACTTACGCTATCCTTCCACTGTACTATATCAATGATCGAGAACGCTCCCGAAGTATCCTTTAGATTGGACGACTCATGTCCACTTCGGGATTTCATCCTTCGAGACTTTGAACCTTCATCCTTTTAGCACTTCAACCCTTCGTGAACTCGGCTCTTTGGCCTTTTGGCACTTCAACCCTCGGGACTTCAGAACTTTGTCCTTCGCGACTTCAGTTCTTTGGGACTTAGGTCATTAGCTGGTGGTGAAACTCCCAAAAAAAAAACTCCTAGAGTGATGTACCTTGCTAATGTCACTTGTTGACATGACACGGGCCAAGTCACTGCCACGTGTCACTCAGATTCATTATTTATACGTACCTGAACTACCGATTACATCTTGACATTTGTCATTTTTGGATTGTGCCATGTGTCCTTGATGACGTGTTATGCTGACGTGGTCCGCCACATGTCCTTGTTGACGTAGTCTGATGAAGTAGATCTCTCTGATCTAACGGTTTGTATAATATTCAGATATTCAAATTATCATCCTTTTTTCTTAGACCTATCTCACATGTGATGTCGGGCTATGACCCAGGGCTCAACTCCTGAGTGCTTCGCAATTTCGCATTTCGTGACTTCGAACTTATCTCTTTGCAATTTCTTCGAATCATGAATCCACAAATTCCAAGAAATGGGTGCTAGCTCCTCTTCCTAGGCTTGTCTCACATGTGACCACAGACTATGACCATATGAAAAACAACAGGCACTTTGCGATTTCGGGTTTCGTATATTTTTCTGCGAGTTTCCTTGATTCTCCCAACTCGCGAAACTTCAAACTTTTCTGTGTCGGATCAATGGTCCATAACCTTTAGTGATCTGACAGCCCATATCTCATAGGGAATTCACGTTTTGCGATTTCTCCCTTCGTGATGTTTGTGGACTACTCAATGCAGTTCTTCCGATTCATGATTTCGTGAGTCTACTTATTTGCTGCAATGTGTCCTTCAGATCCAACTGTTCAGATCTCTTTGTGATCCAATGGTTGAGATCAATTCCGCAAACTCAGACTTCATCATGCCAGATCAATGTTCCACAACTTTCCTCGATCTAATGGTTCAGATCTCATCGGGACTTTGCATTTTACGATGTCAGAAGTTAGTAATTCCTTTCTTTCGTTTCCCAATTTCTGATTCTCCACTCTCGTCTGATCGATGGCCCAAAACTTTCCTCAATCCAATGGTCTGGATCTCATCGGAACTTCTCATTTCGCGATGTTGGAAGTTAGCACTTCCAAATGATTAAGGTGCATGCACCTTATCTCTGGATCCAACAGTTGTTGATCCACGTGCTTGCGCATTTGATGGTCACAACTGAATCTAGTCATTGACCAATCTTCCAACGATCCTTCTCTTGTAACTCCCAAATCTGATGGTCCTGGTTTGTCCCATAATGATAATGGACAACTTATGTGCATCATTTCTTCTTAGCCTCATGTGCATCATCTCTTCTGAGTTTTTGGGTTTATAGTTGGTTTCCAACTGAACCAAGGATATCTGCATGCTCTAATCTAATATGCTTCCTCTCCCGAGCTTTGATCCCTGCATATTGTCTGGCATTCTATGCTAACTGTTATACTATTGACATCAATGAAAATTCATCATAACAACTTATCATCACATCATAATGACGTCGACTGTTAACATCAATGACAACATATCAATGAAAATATGTCCAACAACTCTTCTCCCCCCTGAGCCCCCCGAGCTGCAAAGGGGCCACGCACACAAACCAATGAAATCCAGCTCCAATCTCACCTCTCAAGGTTGAGATACCACTCTCTATTCGAGTTGGGTATCCCAACTCCCACAAGAAAAACCAGTCAAGAGAAAAAATCTAGCAGCATAACCTTACGTATACCAGTCATGATCCCTTCCTCATCTCCATTTATTTTATAAAGTTCACTTAATGTCATTTTTCCGAAGTGCACATTGAATTCTTTTTATTAAATTTTTATTAGGAAAATATTCTCCCTCATACACTTGTCACCCAATCCCTTAGTTGCACTAGAAATTCATTTAATTAATTAAATTAATTTGCCAATTTCTCTCACCCACCTAAAAGCGTTCCTAAAAATGCTCCTTGTTGTCCCTTTATTCCCTCAATTTCCCTTAATGAATGATGCCTTTCTTAAATCTTAGTTGAAGTTATTTAGGAAAGTTCTCTAGACTAGATTCCTTTCTATATTCCACATTCCTTTTGCATTTAATTTCCTCTTTTTGTCTAAGTTCCAAATTAGCATGTCTTTGCACATAAACAATAATTAATTTTTAGGTAAATTAAGTCTCCTTTAAATTATTAAATTTATTTTTCTCCATCCCCCATTTATTAAATGCTTAATTAAATTTTATTCCTCATATCCTACTTAGACCTAGGATTAGCAATTTGTTTTTTAAGGGAAAAATTATAATTAATAACTTTACTCATACATAATTATTTTAAGGATGACCATGTCAAAGTAAGATATTGTTTTCTAGGAACCTAGTTTCGTTGACTCACGAGTGTTAAAAATTGCAACATGCCCTTTAGGACGCACTACGTGCTCCAAGGGTTCCACTCACCCTTTTTCATGTTTCATTTATGTGACGTCTCGTTCAATATGTACTATGTTCTCCAAGGGTGACACTCGCCTTTTAACTGATTTTGGTATTTTTCCAACCCTTGGAGTCAATAATCCATTGGGTGACCTTGTGGGAGACTAAGGCCCTCTAAGGAATAAGGACCATGCGTTATTGTGCACCCCTTAGAATCTTAGTGAGCGAGTGTCTTAGTCTTCCCTCACGATATCGTGGATCTCTCGAACTAGGAAATCGTTAACCTATAGTTCGAGCCACGACAGGAGTGCTATTAGGTTGTGGTAGGGTTGTTTCCACACTTCTCCCTCAATATTTTTGGTTGCTATGCATGGCCCCTTTACTCCTAATGTGAGTCTTATTAGCAAGCAATCAAAAGCCTACAACCATCAACAAAACATGCCAACGATCCATAAAAACATTGTAATATACCTAGTCATATCTCACATATGTAATAACATAAATACTCAAACCATATACAGTCCACTCCTTGAATCGATCCAGAGTCCAAGGAGGTCCATCGATGCCATCAACATCCTCAATCTATCAAGAGTCCTGCACACTCAAGAGAAACTAGTCAATAACACCTGTCTATACATAAATAACATAACATAACATCATAATCCACAATATCATCATTAGAATCCATAAGCGAGGTAGAAAATCATATAATGAACTGGATCACTTGCACGCAAGTGTCCTCTAATAATAAGTCACATTAGGTGCGCGCAAGAGAGGGATGTTACATACACCCCCTCTTGTTTTAAAATTTGTCCTGAAGTTTCACAATACACAAGTGTAGAAATAAAGTATCTGACAATATCTAAATGTCTAGCTATTAAAAAAAAATGGAAACTACAGACGCCTATCATGTGCATCCTCCCAGGTAGCCAAGTGTGGACTATAATTGTCCCACTAGAATTTAATTTGATCGACTATTCGACATCAGAATTGTCGAATGCGATGGTCCAGAATGCGGATTGGCTCTCTCGTGAGAGCACCCTCGTCCAACATCCGCCAAGAACTCATGTCAATCACATGTGTAGGATCATTGACCTAATGTCGCACACAGATACAAGATAAACATCGCGCAAAACCTCAACGAATAATGCATGACTAGCCGTTAGGCCCTTCATAATTATGGTCATGCGATGTGCATCGACAAAACCCTTTTGCCGATCTGCACTTCTTCCAACCCTTTTTCTTATCGTTTGTATTTTTTCTTCCATTTCTTAGATCACTTCCAGTCCTATTAGGACCCCATCCTCGAGTCTATCCTAGGTCAAAGGCGTACAACATGGTCGCCCGTAGAGAAACTCAACGGTTCCATCTTAAGGGTACCTTAATGGTTGTTGTCGCACTAAAACTTGGCCAACAACAAGAACTATTCCTAGCGTTTATGTTGGTCCAACACACACATACACAACACAACCTTCCAAATTTGGTTCGTTCCTTCTGTCAGCATGTCTATCTCAGGGACATGCTATACTAAAGTTCAGTGGTGAAGGCCTCTTGGGAACTCGTCCAAAATCGTCTTGCAAACAATGATTCCCTTATCGGATATGATTACTTTGGTACATATGGTAGTCTTAATATATCACTCATAAAAACTCTAGCTATACCTAGTGCCTAATGCATCATACGCATAAGGAAAAAATGTGAACTCTTCATCAGAGTGTCAACTATCGCGAAAATCGAGTCGTGCCTCCTTGTCGTCAGCGACAATTTCCCCAATGAATTCCATCGAAATGACCTCCCATTTCGATTTCGGAATAGTGTGTGGTCGTAGCAATCCCGTTAGATGTCTACTTTCAGCCTTCACCTGTCGACCTTCTAGACATCTCGCCACACAGTTGATGATGTCCACTTCATCCCTTTCGAGAAGAATAAGGGTTTAATGTCTGTCCTCATCTTCGTGACTCTAGGATGAGCCATGTACACAACTCTATGAGCTTTGTTTAATATCAAAATTCTCAATTCATCGTTGGGCGATATGTAAATCCGATTATTATATCTCATTAATCCGTCATTTTCCACAGTAAATCACTCAAATTTTGGTACCAACATGGTGTTTTGTCTGATAAAATCCTTAACCTCTTGATACCAGTCATCGTCGCATTGTAAAGTTAGAATTTTTTCACGTAGATTCGTCTGAAGAGGTATCATTGAAAATATGCATGGTCTCCGACTCAATGCATCAACCACTCTGTTCACTATTCCTTTTATGTAGGTAATCTTTAAATCATACTCGCTAAGAAGTTATGACCAATGCCTTTGTCGCGCGTTAAAGTCACTCTGTGTAAAAATGTGTTGCAAACCACAGTGGTCCATTTTTATTTCAAATTTTCGTCCAATTAGGTAGTGTCTCCACACTCTTAGGGCATACACAATGGATAATAACTCCAAATCATGCGTCACATAGTTCTCCTCATGCTTTCTTAACCTTTTCGAGATGTAAGTGAACACTCAATCGTCTTGCATCAAGACTCTGCCTAATCCTTCCTTGGATGTTTCGGTGCATACCAATAAGTCCTTGTCCATGTCAGGGACCTTTAGTATCGACATTGTCATCAAAATCTCCTTGATCCCTCGAAATTCTTCCACGCATTTCTCATTCCAACAAACTTCTTGTTTTTATTTTGCAATTCCATAATCGTATTTTCTATCTTCGAAAAACCCTCGAAGAACCATCGATAATATCCCACTAAACCCATGAAGCTACATACTTCTGGGATGTTCTTCAGCACAATCCATTCCATAATAGTCTCTACCTTAAGTGGATCCATCGCGATACCTTCACCGGAGATAGCATGCCCTAAATAATGAATCCTTTATTGGTAAAAGGAGCATTTCGACAGTTTCCTAAACAATTTGTTCTCTCATAGACACTGTAGTACCAAGCACAAATGTTCATCATGTTCTTCCACCATCCAATAATATATGAAAATATCGTCAATGAATACTTGTACAAACTTGTCCAAGTATTTGTGAAACACCCCATTCATCAAGCTCATGAATAACCCCAGGGCGTTTGTCAATCCCAACGGTAAAATGGTAAACTTGTAATGTCCAAACCTCATCTTGAACGCAGTCTTAAGAATGTCTTCCTCCTTGATACGTAACTGGTGATACCCTGATTTCAAGTCGATCTTCGAAAACACCATCGCGCCCTTCATTTGATCAAACAAATCGTCTATTCTCGACAACAGATACTGGTTCTTGATCGTTTCCTTGTTCAATTGACGGTAGTCAATCCAGAGTCTCCATGTCCCATCCTTCTTTCGTATGAAATTAAAAGGTGCACCCCACGGGGACACACTTGGATGTATAAGTCTTATGTCCAACAACTCCTTCAGTTGCATTTTCAACTCCTGTAAATCAAGGGTTGACATCCGATAAGGCATTCTTGCTATCGGTTTAGTCCCATGTTTTAGGTCGATGGTAAATTCCAATTCCCTCTCAGGCAACGACCCTGGTAACTCCTCTGGAAATACTTCCACAAATTCTCATACTACGAGAAGGTTTTCTAATCCTTCTGCCACACCTTTTTCGTTCAACGCAAGGATCACATATAGCTTGCATCCCTTGTGCATGCTCTTTCGTAGCTGTAGGGAAGAGATGAACCTTAGGGAAACTCCCTAGTTTCTTCCTACAATCACACGTCTTTGTCCCTCATCATCGACCAAACTCAACCATTTCATCTTACATTTGAGTACCACCTCATGCGATTCCAACCAATACATACTAATTACTATGTCATAAGATCCTAAGATCGTGATGTACAAGTTAGCCTTTGTGATAAAATATCCCAGGTTAAGGCTACAACCCATAAACTTTCCTCCAACCTTCAGCTTTTCTCCTGAAGCCATTTCCATGTAGCTAAAATCGTCATGTTCGACTACCTTTACCTTAATTATTTTTAGCATTGCACCAGAAATAAAGCTCTCTGTAGCACCTGGATCTATAAAAAAACTAAAGGTATTCTTAGCAATGGTACCTAAAGTATCGAGTATAGTAGACTAGTGCTCAGCCTAGTAGTTATTCATCGTTGCATGAATCTGATGGGCCTTGCCCAAATATCCTACTGTGGTGGGTCTGGTTGATACGACTGCTCTGGCCCTCTCAACTAGATAGTCACACTGGTAATGTGGCTCTTCACATGTCCAACATCCGGTCTTTGGTCCAGTTCTCTTAGCCCCCGAAGTAGAAGTTGATGGCCCACTAGCTTGTAACCCTGGTCTGTTCTGCTGAACAGGCCTAAACTGTTGTTTTTGTGGTCGACGTTGCTGCTAGTTTTGTGGTCCTTTGTAGGGGGTCCACGGATGAGGCACCGATTACCATGGTGTAGTGAATGTGGATCCTCTCGGAGTTACTTGATACCTTGGTGGATGTCTAGCTGATGTCTGATGTTGCTACGCACCAGATGTCTCCTGTCTCGTCAGTCTCACCAGAGTCCTATTCTGACCCTCGCTGATGAGCTCCTCCTCAGCTACGAGGGCCTTCTGGACAACATCGTGCAATGCCTGAGGCATTAAAATACTCACTTTCGCACGGATGCTAACATTAAGGCCGAATACAAACTTGTTGACCTTAAGCTTCTCAATGTTCAGATGTGGAGCATACTGAAGCATATCCATGAAACGGGCCTCATACTCGGGCATCATACGATCACCTTGTCGCAAGGTGTTGAACTCATTGAGCTAATGCTCAATGAATTCCTCCAACATATACCTCTCCTAGAACTGCTCCTCAAACAGTTCCCATGAAATGTATTCGACGACCATGTTTAGTTGTGGCAGGAGCATCTTCCACCATAGCAGAGTGCTCCCCTTCAGCTAAATGACTGCCATGTGAACCTTCATGTTGGAGGTATAGTCACGAAGTGAAAAGAACATTGCCATATTCTACAACCATGCCTCGATGACTACGTTGTCTGTGGCACTAAAGAACTCGAGAAACTTAACCTTCTCGAGTTCTCGGTGAATGCTACCAGTACCGGCTGGGGTGCGTGGTGGACCCTCAGGGGGTATCGACGCTCTGACCTCATCTCTATCCAACCATCTAATCAAGGCCTCTAACATCCTCTGAAAGGACCTCATCATCCCAACCACATCCCCCACAACTAATTGTTCCTGTCCGATGACTTGTTCTTCTCCTTCGGGGTTAGACCCCTCGGGCATGGATGCTACTAGAGGCATCATGCCTCCTCCCCTAGCACCCCATCATCTTCCTCTGGGATGTCCTCTAACCATGATTACCTACTCGAATACAAATCAATTTAATTAGTGATAAATTATAATAAAGTGTTTTCACAGGGGAAGGCGTAATGATCCCAAGTCATGAGTCGAGCCTGATCTGATACCATATGTAACGACCTCGTCGTTACGACAACCAAGCGACGTAAAACAAGTCAATTTTTTTTTTTCTTTTTAAAGCTATGTTAGGAAAATCAAAACATCATAACAAATGGTCAGCGTCGTCGACACATCAGTCACATAATTTGACGAAACAATAATAATGCATTAATAATCCAATACGACACATTGTCGACACCTCGTCACCATGAACCATGACACACACATCAATGTATTATCATATTAATTAACAACAACCCAACATCATTGCATTCTACCACTATTAACGACACATAACAGTGCAATTCTTAAACAATCATCGCATCACATAAGTACCATCATCCGATATCACTAAGAAAATATATGATACCATAATAAATCATAAGGATCACAAGATAATCACAAGAAACACATAATATACTACCTGCCCAACCTACCCTGCAAGGTTAGGACCTCCGGGACACATAAGCAACGCTCAAGCCCAGGTTCCAATTGATTTTAATCATTTAAGGTCTCAAGGTGGGCAACTATTATGAGGAACAAGGAGGTGTCTACATCCCACCCGACACAATCAAGTCCAAGACAACTAAGCTAAATAAATTCATCAACAATCATCAAGGCACAATAACATTAAAAAAAAAATAACACATGTAACATAAAATTCCATGGTGCAAGAGAACTTAAATACTAAATCCATCTAGCAATGACATAAGTCGAGGTGCAATAATCTACTAATTTAATTTTTAAGGTGCAAATAAAATCTACATAACTTCCAGGTGCACGATTAAATCAATCATCAATTACAATAATCAACATCATAATCAAGGTAAGCACATGATCTAATTTCCGGATTTACATAATTCGCATGACGAATCAATGCGCACAATTAAACATTCACCAGGAATCGTACAGTAACATTGTGACAAGCGTGCTAGATAACTAAGGTGTAAAAAATTTAAGCCTCAGCTTAGTCCAAGGCACAAGCAATTCTAACACTTATTCATCAGCATCATCCGAGCGCAATATAAACAATTCTACACCATCATACATGACATAAAACCCATTGCACAAGAAGTCTAAAAATCCTTAACTATCATACATTATATGGAATGAACGAAGAATTCTAATATCAATCAAGCTATTCATCGACGCAAGGTAATTACATTCATTACTTTATAATTTCACAAATGTCTAATATCTAACCATTGTAAATATCCATAAGCACAAGAAGTCAACCCCATAAACCGTCATGTAATACATATAAATTGTTTCGCACAAAAGTCTAAACTCAACCTGTCCTATTTTCCATGATGGAATTGAGCACTAACATTCTAATCAATAATCAACTAAAACATAATCTTATTCTAATCAACAATGTCTTTTCAATCGCTTCATTATCCTATGTTTTTTTTCCAAGATCCTATCACTACTAAGTTGTCACTGTGTTTTTCCACTAGCAAGCTCTAATTGGCAATAAAATTATTATGCATTTATGTGTACCAAAGATACTATATCCCTTTTAGCAACTGATGGTGGAAGTAAAAGTTAGGAGCATATAGTTGATCATTCGTAGGAGAAATATTTATTTCATAATAATAAACATATTAACATGAATTAGTTCCGAGTGTGATATTCCTATAACCATAATATTAACAACGAAATTAGATAAGGAAGAGACGAGTTGTTTAATTCCATTCACTACTTCCAAGCCAATATTACACAACTAAAATAAGGTATGGTTTATATGTAAACCTTTAATCTAAAAATCATTTTAAAAGGTAATTTTGACCTGAAGTATAATTTTAAATTGGATGAACTAATTCAAATTCTAAGGTAAGCCATATATTATTTATGATAAGGTGTTTATTTTTGAATAAAAATACCAGTGTGGAAAAATCAAGTAATGGGAAAATTGAAATTTATTGACGAAAACAACTGTCACCAAAAGATCGTTGGCAGTTATGGTTCCAGAACGTCTGGGTTAGGTAGTATAAATTAACACCAACATTATTAATATTCCCCATCTCCGTAAATTCAATGTGTCTATTAATCTCATAATATCACAAGACATTTGATTTTTTTTTGGATAAATTGAAATGCACATATCTGTGGGTAAAACGCTAGAAAGATAATTAAAAGTATGAGGGTAAAACTGGAAGTCAATGAATATTGTGCACGAGGTTCAGGGAACATTTATATCAGTCTAAGCGTGGAGAGAAAGGGGGGAGGGGCGAGCGTAATTGGAGGACTACACTTAGTAATCTCCACGCCAATGTAAGTTTGAGTGGGTAAAACGCAGATAAATTAAACTTAATCTCTGAGTTAATGGAGATCACCAGTTCGTTGTTAAGGACGAAAGATGAGTCGAGGAGGCCACAGATTCACATAGTTAAAGTTAGCAGAGTATAAAAATATCCCTGTGGGGCGTGTTCACTGTTGAATCTCTACTAAATTCGAAAGTCATAATTCAAATATCTTAAAGGCAGTGTTGTGAGGATCAAAATGAAAGCTCTTAGCACCTTCCAAACATAAGAGTTTAACACTGAGAAGGATTAAAAAGAATGCAAAGCGAAATGTTTTTGTGCTGGGATATTTTTTTAAAATGGAAGGTTGTGTACCGACACCCACCATCGCAAAGAATTCGTGGTGCATAAGATGTAAAATACAGTGAGAAATCACACCCCAAATCATGGTGCTTGAGAAAAATAACAACATTAAAAGCGCTGAGCATATCGCTGCTCATCAGGCTAGGCAACAGGAGGAGGTGTGGAGCCCCTGGCTGAAGGGGATTACTGTATAATCATAGAACGGTGGGCATAATATGAATAGGAAAATATCTCACCAAAACGGTCCAACAAAAATGTAGAGAGATAATGAAACCGGATCTAAAACTCAGAGGAAGGTACATTCGCCCAGGAAGGTGATATCATTGCGTTTTTGTTCCCAACGTTGGATTAAGGTAAAAAATTCCCTGGATCAGATCAAGACAAGTTGATTGGGTTTGAGTTAAGCAGAAAATTTGAAGGTTCTTTTTTTTTTAATTGCCGCTAGGTACGGGATTATTTTCAAAAACCAAAGAATTCGAGGTTCGACCACACAAAAAGGGCAAAGGTTTCAAAATGGAATTAATTCTCATGAAAAGACTTGAAGCGCACAGACAATATTGCATGCAAATTTAGGCACATTATATTTCTTCATTTTAGATCAACTACCAAGTAAATTCACCCACTACAGTTTCATAATCCATTACAAATTCATCAACATATAAATCTATGTGCAAATTCTAACTAATTTTACAACTGCAAATTTTAAAGGTGTATTGTAACCAAAGGCAAAGAGTCTGGAGTGTTTGTCCTGCACTTGTACTACGTCCAACTCCTTCTTGCTAACTGTTAAGACCTCACCGACACCTCCCAGCCAACGCTAGGGGTACTCCACAAACCAGAGAAAGCTAGTTCCCAGCTCACCTCGCAAGGTCGAGATACCATGTTTTGTTCAAGCTGGGTATCCCAACTCTCATAAGAAAAATTAGTCAAGAGAAAAAATCTGGAAGCATAACCTTACACATACCAGTTGTGATCCCTTCCTCATCTCCATTTCTTTTATAGAGTTCACTTAGTGTCATTTTTCCAAAATGCACATTAAATTCTTTTTATTAAATTTTTATTGGGAAAATATTCTCCCCTGTACACTTGTCACCCAATCCCTTAGTTGCACCAGAAATTCATTTAATTAATTAAATTAATTTGCCAATTTCCCTCACCCACCTAAAATCGTTTCTAAACACGCTCCTCGTTGTCCCTTTATTCCCTCAATTTCCCTTAATGACTTAATCTTTTATTAAAGTTTAGTTGAATTTATTTAGGAAAGTTCTCTAGTCTAGATTCATTTCTATGTTCCACATTCATTTTGCATTTAAATTCCCCTTTTTGTCTAAGTTCCAAATTAGCATGTCTTTGCACATAAAAATTAATTAATTTTTAGGTAAATTATTTCTCCTTTAAATTCTTAAATTGATTTTTCTCCATCCCCCCTTTATTAAATGCTTAATTAAATTTTAGTCCCCATATCCTACTTAGACCTAGGCTTTAATTTCAACTAGGCTTAGCAATTTTGTTTTTTAAGGGAAAAATTATAATTAATAACTTTACTCATACATAACTATTTTAAGGATGACGATGTCAACGTAAGACAATGTTTTCTAGGAACTTAGGTTCATTGACTCACTAATGTTAAAAATCGCTACGTGCCCTTCAGGAAGCACTACGTGCTCCAAGGGTGCCACTCACCTTTTTTCATGTTTCATTTATGTGGCGTTCCCTTCAAGATGCACTACATGCTCCAAGGGTGCCACTCACCTTTTAACTAATTTTGGTAGTTGTACAACACTTGGAGTCAATACTCCATCAGGAGACCTTGTGGGAGACTAAGGGCCTCCAAGGAATAAGGACCCTTCCTTATTGCACACCCTTTAGAATATTCATGAGCGTCTGTCTGAGTTTTCCCTCACGACATCGTGGATATCTTGAACTAGGTAATCACTAACCTACAATTTGAGCCATGACGAGAGTGCTAGTAGGTTGTGGCATGGCTACTGCCATATCTCTCCCTCAATATATATGGTTTCTATGCATATCCCCTTTACTCCTAATGTGAGTCTGATTAGAAAGCAATCGTCAGCCTGCAACCATCAATGAAACATGCTAATGATCCATAAAAACATCATAATATACCCAATCATATGTCATATATGCAATAACATAAATACTCAAACCACATACAGTCCACTCCCTAACTCGATCTGGAGTCCAAGGAGGTCCATCGATGCCATCGGCATCCTCAATCTGTCAAGAGTCCTACACACTCAAGAGAAACTAGTCAATAACACCTGTCTATACATAAATAACATAACATAACATCAGAATCCACAATCTCATCATCAGAATCCATAAGCGAGGCAAAAAATCATATAATGAACCAGATCACTTGCATGCAAGTGTCCTCTAAGAATAATTCACATCAGGTGCGCACAAGAGCAGGATGTTACACTCCAAAAAAGGATAATACATGGAGGATGTGCAGTGATAACAAAGTAATCAATAAAATTATCATCTAAGGCATTAGGATCCTCACCTTCGCACGAATGCTGACGTTAAGGCCGAACACAAACTTGTTGACCTTGAGCTTCTCAGTGTTCATATGTGGGGCATACCTAAGAAGCTTCATGAAATGGGCCTCATGCTCAGGAACCATACGACCTCCCTGTCGTAAGGCATTTAACTCATTGAGATGACACTCAATGAATTCCTCAGACATATACCACTCCCGGAACCGCTCCTCGAACATTTCCCATGACATGTCTTCGACGACCATGTTCAGTTGTGGTAGGAGCATATTCCACCATAGAAGAACAGTCCCCTTCAGCTAAAAGACCACCATGAAGATCTTCATGTTGGAGGTGTAGTCATGAATTTCAAAGCACATCGCCATGTTCTCCAACCACGCCTCGGCGGCTGCATCACCCGTGGCACCCAAGAACTCAGGAAATTTGACCTTCTCGAGTTCTCGGTGAATGATACCAGTATCGGCTGGGGTGTGTGGTGGAACCTCAGGGGGTACCGGCACCCTGGCCTCATCTCTATGCAAACGAAAAATAAAGGCCTATGGCATCCTCTGAAAGGACCTCATCAACCTGACTACATACCCCACAACTATCTGTTCTTATCCGACGATGTGTTCTTCTCCTTGGGGGTTAGACCCCTCTGGTGTGGATTCTGCTGGAGGCATTGCGCCTCCTCCCCTAGCACCACATCGTTTGCCTCCGCGATGTCCTCTAACCATGATTACCTACACGAATACAATTCAAACTAATTAGTGATAAATTATAATCAAGTGTTTATACAGTGGAAGGCGTAATGATCCCAAGTCGCAGGGTTGAACCCACTCTGATACCATATGTAAAAACACTATCGTTACGACAACAAAAACAATGTACACCAATATTTTTTTATATTTTTTTTGCGTTAGGAAAATTTTAAAACATCACAATTAAAGCAACATCATCGAAACATCAATCACATATATTAATGAAACAATATTATTACATTAAAAATCAATCACGACACAACTCTGACACATCATCACCATGAACCATGACACACATATCGACGTATTAACACATTAATTAACAACATCCCAACATCATTGCATTCTACAATTAATAATGACACATAAACTGTACGAATCATAAATGCTCAACTCATCTCATAAGGACAATCATTAGATAACACCAGGATAACATGAGATAACATAAAAAATCATAAGGATCATAAAGATAATCACAAGAATCACATAAGATACTACCCGCCCAACCTACCCTGCAAGGTTAGGACCTCCAGGACACATAAGCAACGCTCAAGCCCAGGTGTCTACATCCCACTAACACAATCAATCCAAGCATCTAGCTAAACCAATAGCATCAATGATCATCCAAATCATCAATCCATCAAACCTAAACATCAATTAACCATGGCGCAAGGGTAACCATCATTGGTATCAATCATACGTCAACATTTAAATGTCCACTCCGCATGAGAGTAAACAATTTTTTAACATTAACATGTCAATTTAATTAATGGCGCAAGATTAATCATTAGTTATATTCATTGTGCGAGGAAATCATTCACATAAATTGAATCACAAATTGTCATTAACTCCAAGGTGCATGCGTGATCCAAGTACTGAATTGAACATAAATCTACATCATTACAATGGGCACAATTTATATAAGCACTTAGGAAATCCTACATCAACATAGTTACAATGCGCATGAGTAATCGAAAGCGTAATCATTGGGCATCATCATTTATCCAAGGATTAAGTAACTCATTATAAATCAATTGATTTTTATGGTGGAGGGGTAACCCACCCACAAGACCATCCACACATAGCTTTTATATCGTGGTGCAAATAATTATCAACTTAATTTTCGAGGCACATAAGCAAATAAATACATAATCAACCAAGCATGTCATCTATTCAAATAGTCGACGCATTTAGAACCTATTAAACATGACAAGGAGCACAATGAGAAGAGAAACCACAAGACAAGTTATAAGTCCTTTAAGGACGTGTAATTACAAGGGAGGGTTTCAGTGAGTGTGGAAATAAATTCTTGTAGAACCCAAAAGAATATAAGAAATAGCAAAGGTCCACCACAATAAGACATAAGCCAATTACAGTCTAACTAAAATATTAAAGGAAAGTAAACATTAAGATGCACCGAGGTCTTGTGAAAAACCAAGAGCATAAACTGTAAGCTCTTCGACACTATGGAAGGGTTAAGTTAGCCACTTGAAGGAGATCCCACTGATTATAGAGGAAAGCTTGCTTAACCAGTTACTAAATGAAAACAAAATTTTACCATCTAATTAAACTTTATTAGTAACCACAAGAGAACACACGTTGGATAGAAGGTATTGATGCAAATCGCAGGGTTAAAATCAAGGGGAATTCGCAGAGATAAAAGAGAGATATCGCCCATGGTTTCCCATGCTAAAATCAGAAAACAAGAGAATAAATTGTTGAGGGAGAGAGGTAAAACGTTGGGTGTTAGGACAACAAACCGCTTAGCATAAAAGGGCAAGCAATAACATAGATACAAGAAAATCAATAGTTGAATATTGCATGGCCCAAGATCACTAAAATGGATGGCAATGAACACCAAAATCGTTGGGCAAATGACATGACTGTTGTTGGGCAAATTTATTATGAAATTCAGTGGAAATGTTGCACAAAATTCGCTGGGTGACTTTGCTCAATGCAGGGGGAGAATATCCAAGTGATTACGCAGGGTAAGGAGAAGTAAAATTTCAAAGGACATAAACTCCATCAATGCCAAGAGAAGAAAGCAATTCGTTGGGCTAAGGCCACCAATTTTGCTGGGCATTGGCCCCAACATTCGTTGGGAAAGGGAGCGATGTGCAGAGCTTTGTCCTCCATCAAATCGCCGAGAAAAGATGAGAAAACAAATGTTGCACACAGCTAGGAAAACGCTAGGCGAAATAAGAAGGAATTTGCGAAGTGAAAAGGTGTATTTTTGCTGGGTAATAACACCCAAATTGCTGAGTGGATACCTGAAATTGCAGATGAATAAAATGCCTTGGAAATCTAGAAGAGAAACCCCAAAATCACTGGGTGGTAGCACAAAATTGTAGAGGGTATAAAAAAACATTTATGAAAACTGGGGGGTACACCCCAAAGTAGCTGGGTAAATGGAGAGAGGTGGGGGCAACGCCCTGGGTCTCCAACTCTGAGAGAAAAATCCTACAAATAAAATAAAATAAAAACAACCCAGAGCGAAAGAAAATTACAACAATGCAGAGGAAAGGGATCACCCACAATTACGTTGAGTAATGAGAAGTAAGGTTACTGGAAAGGTGAAGAAGCAATGCCTCGAGTCTCAACCATAGAGAGAGAGAGAAACGAGAAGGATGAGCTGAGCAATGGAGAGGGCATAAAGTGAACGGTGTTAGCAGAGATATAAATAAAAATTCTTGCTGAAATCCCCACAAGATGGGCAAGGTTTAAACAAAAATGCAAAGATAAAGCATTGCCAGTGCAGACTTCTTGAAGAAATCGCCAGGGTAATAATAATTGAAACAACGTAGGGCAAGGAAGGACATGGTACACTGAGCAAACAACTCGTCAGGGTAAAAAGGTGAGGACTGGCACTCTTAGCCCCTAGAAACTCGTCAAGGTAAGGAGAACTGGAAGGGTGCACCATTCATTGTAGAAATCAAGCTTCGGGGATACTCGCTATAGGAAACTTGCTAAGAGGCGGTGGGTTTCAAAGTCGAAACAAAATATCAAACATTCCATCCTATCTTTTATTGCAAAATAATCCACCCTAAATTTACATCACTATATAATAGTATTAACTGCATTTGAATTGAAACTTAATAAATTCATCTCATTTTAGGATTAATGTAACCGAAGGCAAAGAATCTGAAGTTGTTGTTCCGGGTTCACACTCCCTCATGTCTCCTACTTGCTAACCGTCAATACCTCACTAGTACATCCCAGCCAACACTAGGGGTACTATCCTTCCCCCGTAGCCCCTCGAGTCACAAAGGGGCCACACAAAACACAACCAGAGACAAAGCTAGCTCCCATCTCACCTCACAAGTTTGAGATACCACTCTCTATTCGAGCTGGGTATCCCAACTCCCACAAGAAAACTAAGTCAAAGAAATTCCATCGGCATAACCTTACACATACAAGTCATGATCCATTCCTCCACTCTGCCATTACTTTTATAGAGTTCTTCTTAGTGACCACTTGTCATTTCTTGTTTAATTCGTTTTATTAAAATTTAATTAGGAAATACTCTCCCCCGTACACTTGTCACCCGATCCCTTAGTTGCACCATAAATTAATTTATTTAATTAAATTAAATGTCAATTTCCCTCACCCATCCTAAAAACACTCCTAAAAATGCTCCTTGTTGTCCCTTTATTCCCTCTATTTCCTTTTAATGACTAACGCCTTTCTTAAAACTTAGTTGAGTTTTATTTAGGAAAGTTCTCTAGACTAGATTCCTTTCTATGTTTCCACACTCCGTTTTGCATTCATTTCCCCTTTTTGTCTAAGTTCCAAATTAGCATGTATTGCACATAAACAATAATTAATTCTTAGATAAATTATTTCTCTTTTAAATTATTAACTTGATTTTTCTTCATCACCCCTTTTATTAATTTATTATTTAGTTTTTAGTTTTCTCATCCCATTTAGACCTAGGATTAATTTTCAACTAGGTTTAGAATGCTTAAGGGAAAAATTATAATTGATAAAATTTACTCATTTAACATTTATTTTAAGGTTGATCATGTCAAACAAAATATTGTTTTCTAGGCACCTAGGTTCATTGACTCACCTGTATTAAAATCACGACGTTCCCTTCAAGACGCACTACGTGCTCCAAGGGTGCCACTCGCCTTTGACTGATTTTGGTAGTTGTCCAACCCTTGGAGTCAATATTCCATTAGGCAACCTTGTGAGAGACTAAGGGCTTCTAAGGAATAAGGACACTGCCTTATTGCATGCCCTTTAGAATCTTCGTGAGTGACTGTCTCGGTTTGCCCTCATGACATCATGGATCTCTCGAACTAGGTAATCGTTAACCTACAATTTGAGCCACGATATGAGTGCTAGTAGGTTGTGGTAGGGATGCTACCGCACCTCTCCCTCAATATATATGGTTGTTTTGCATGGCCCCTTTATTCATAATGTGAGTCTGATTAAAAAGCAATCGTCAGCCTGCGTTCATCAACGAAACATGTCAATGATCCATAAACACCATCATAATATACCTAATCATATGTCACATATGCATAAATAGAAATACCCAAACCATATATAATACACTCCCTGACTCGATCTAGATTCCAAGGAGGTCCACCGATGCCATCAACATCCTCAATCTATCAAGATTCCCGCACACTTGGGAGAAACTCGTCAATAGCACCTGTCTATACATAAATAACATAACATAACATCATAATCCACAATCTCATCATCATAATCAATAAGCAAAGCAGGCAATCATATAATGAACCGGATCACTTGCACACAAGTGTCCTCAAAGAATAAGTCAAATCATGTGCGTGCAAGAGCGGGATAATACATACACCCCCTCTTTTTTTAAACTTCGTCCCAAAGTTTCACAGTATGTAAGTGCTATAAATAAAGTATCTGACAAGATCTAAATGTCTATCTATCAAACAAAAATGGAAACTGCTGGCGCATATCATATGCGTCCTCCCAGGTAGTCGAGTGAGGAATATAATTGTCCCACTGGACCTTGACCTGATCAACTGCTCGACGCCGTAGCTGTCGAATGCAATGTTCTAGAATGCAGATTGGCTCTGCCATGAGTGCACCCTCATCTGATACCTACAAAGAACTCATGTCAATCACATGTGTAGGATCGCTAACATAATGTCGCAAAATAGATACATGAAAAACATCGTTCACTTCCTAGTCGATAGGCCACGGTTCACTTCCTTTCCACAACTTCAAAAGATCACACAAGTCTAGGAGAGAGTTTAACACCCTTTCCAAACTTGATCGAACTCTTGTACGGTTTCACCCGCAAGAAGAATCGATCACCAACTTCATAACTACGGTGAACGGGATGCGCATCGGCATAACTCTTCTACCGATCCTGCGCTTCCTTAATCCTTTGTCTTCTTGTTTGCATTTTCTCTTCCATTTCTTGGATCACTTATGGTCCTACCAGGAGCCTATCCTCAAGTCGATCTCAACTCAAAGGCGTCTGATAGGATCGATTGTAGAGAAACTCAAATGGTTTCCATCTTAATGGTGTTTTAATAGCTATTGATGTATGAAAAATCTACCAGTGGCAAGAACTCTTCCTAATTCTTCTGTTGGTTCATCACGTACATACGCAACATATCCTCCAAGATTTGGTTCATTCTTTCTCTCTTCCCTTCTGTCTCCGGGTGATATGCGATACTAAATTTAAGTTGGGTTTCCAAGGCCTCTTTTAAACTAGTCCAAAATCCTCTTGTAAACATCGATCCTCAATTGGATATGATCCTCTTAGGCATGCCATGCAGTCTCACTATCTCACTGATAAAACCTCTAGCTATGTCTGGTGCCCGATACGTCATACGCATAGGGATAAAATGTGCACTCTTCATCAGAGTGTCGACTACCACAAAAATCAAGTCATGCTTCCTTGCCGTCAGCTACAATCCAACAATGAAGTCCATCGAAATGACCTCCCATTTCGATTCCGAAATAGCGTGTGGCTATAGTAATTTTGTTGTATGTCTATGTTCATCCTTCACTTTCTAACATTCTAGACATTTCTCCATGTAGTTGACTATGTCCACCTTCATTCCTTTCCAGAAGAATAAGGGTTTAAGGTCTTCCCTAATCTTCGTGACTCTTGGATGAGCCATGTACACTTCTCTATGAGTTTCGTTTAAGATCAAACTTCTCAACCCGTCGTTGGGTGGTACGTAAATTCGGTTATTATATCTCATTAATCCATCGTTGTCTACAATAAATCCCTCAAATTTTGGTACCAACATGGTGTCTTGTCTGATAAATTCCTTAACCTCTTTATACCACTCATCGTCACTTTGTATAGTTAGAATATTTTCACAAAGATTCATCTGAAGAGGTATCACTAAAATATGCGTGGTATCACTAAAATCGTACTCGCTAAGCAGTTTTGACCAACACCTTTGTTGTGCGTTCAAGTCACTCTATGTAAAAATGTGCTCCAAACCATAGTGGTATGTTTTCAGTTCGAATTTCCATCCAATCAAGTAGTGTCTCTGCACCCTCAGGGCATACACAATGGTCAATAACTCCAAATCGTGTGTCTCATAGTTCTCCTCGTGCTTTCTTAACTTCCTTGAGATGTAAACGATCACTCAACCGTCTTGCATCAAGAATCTTCCTAAGCCTTCCTTGGATGCATCTGTGCATACCAGGAAGTCCTCATCCATGTCAGGGACCTTTAGTATCGGTGTTTTCGTCAACATCTCCTTGAGCCTTTGAAATGCTTCCGCGCATTTCTTGGTCCATACAAACTTCTTGTTTCTCCTCTGCAATTCCATAATCGGATTTTCTATCTTCGAGAAACCTTCGACGAACCATCGATAATATCCTACTAAACCCATGAAGCTACATACTTCTAGTACGTTTGTCAGTGTGGGCCATTCCATAATAGTCTCTACCTTCGTTGGATCCACAATGATACCTTCGTCGAAGATAACATGGCCTAAATAAGGAATCCTTGATTGGTAAAAATATAATTTCGATAGTTTATCGTATAAATGGTTCTCTCGTAAACACTGTAGCAGCAAGTGCAAATGTTCGTCATATTCTTCCATCATCCGAGAATAAATCAAAATGTCGTCAATGAATACTTGAAAAAGCTTGTCCAAGTATTTGCGGAACACCCCATTAATCAAGATCATGAATACCCCTGGGGAGTTTGTCAGTCCAAAAGGTAGAACAATGAAATCGTAATGAACAAACCTCGTCTTGAATGAGGTCTTAGGAATGTCTTCCTCCTTGATCTGTAACTGGTGATACCCTGATCTCAAGTCGATCTTCAAAAATATCGTCGTTCCCTTCATTTGATCAAACAAATCATCTATTCTTGCCAACAGATACTAGTTTGTTGATTGTTGCCTTGTTAAATTGATGGTAGTCAATGCAGAGTCTTCACGACCCATCCTTCTTCCGTATGAAAATAACAGGTGCACCCGAAGGCGATACACTTGGACATATAAGTCCTAGGTCCAAAAACTCCTTCAGTTGCATTTTCAAATCCTATAAATCAGGGGTCGACATCTGATAAGGAATTCTTGCTATTGGTTCATTCCTAGGTTTTAGGTTGATGGTAAATTCCAATTCCCTCTTAGGTGGCAAACCTGGTAACTCCTCTAAAAATACGTCCGCAAATTATCGTACTACCGGAAGGTTTTCTAGTCCTTCCGCCATGCCCTTTTCGTTGAACGCAAGGATTACATATAGCTCGTATCCCTTGTGCATGATCTTCTGTAGCTATAGGGAAGAGATGAACCTTAGGAAAACTCCCTGGTTTCTCCCTACAATCACTCGTCTATGTCCCTCATCATCGATCAAAATTAACAGTTTCGTCTTATAGTTGAGTATCACATCATACGATTCCAACCAGTCCATACCGATCACTACGTCATAATATCCTAAGATCATGACATATAGGTTGGACTTCGTGAGAAAATCCCCCAGGTTAAGGCTACAATCCGCAACCTTTCCTCCAACCTTCTGCTAGGCTCCTTAAGCCATTTCCACGTAGCTAAACTCATCATGTTCGACTGCCTTTAACTTAACTATTTTTAACATTACACCAGAAATAAATCTCTTTGTAGCACCTGGATCTATTAAAATACTAAAGGCATGGTCAACGATGGTACCTGATGTCTCGAGAACAGTAGACTGGTGCTCATCCTGATGGTTATTCAACGCTGCATGAATCCGGTGGGCCTTTCCCAAACCTCCTACTGTAGTGTGTCCGACTGTCCCAACTGCTCTAGCCCTCTCAATTGGACAGTCACGCTGGTAATGTGGCTCCCCACACGTCCAACATCTGGTCTTTGTTCCAGTAATCCTGGTGCCCAAAGTAGAAGCTGATGGCCCACCACCTGAAACCTTGGTTTGTTCTGCTGAACAAGCCTGAACTGTTGTTGTTAGGGACGACGTTGATCCTAGTGCTATCGTCCTCGGTAGGGAGTCCACTTATGAGGCACTAGTCGTGGTGGTGTTGTGAACGTGGATCCTTTCGGAGTGCCTCGATACCTTGATGGATGTCTAGCTGGTGTATGATGCTGCTACACACCATATGTTGCCTATCCCATCGATCTTGCAGGAGTCCTGCTCTGACTCCTGCTGATCAACTCTTCCTCGGCTATGAGGGCCTTCTGGACAACATCGTGTAACGTTTGAGGCATTAATATCCTCACCTTCACACGAATGTTGACATTAAGGCCGGACACAAACTTGTTGACCTTGAGCTTCTCAGTGTTCAGATGTGGAGTATACCTAAGAAACTCTATGAAACGAGCCTCATACTCAGGAACCGCACGACTGCCCTATCATAAGGAATTGAATTCATTGAGCCGATGCTTAATGAACTTTTCAGAAATATACATCTCTTGGAACCGCTCCTCGAAAAGTTCCCATGACACGTCTTCAACGACCATGTTCAATTGTTGCAGG
Organism: Picea glauca; assembly: GCA_000966675.3. Classification (NCBI taxonomy): domain Eukaryota; kingdom Viridiplantae; phylum Streptophyta; class Pinopsida; order Pinales; family Pinaceae; genus Picea; species Picea glauca. Next base: position 1,024,676 of record JZKD02S1729853.1, on the reverse strand, counting down.
AGCGTCTTCAACCATAGAAGATAACTCCCCTTCAGCTGAAATACCTCCATGTGGACCTTCATGTTGAGGTGTAGTCGCAAAGTGCAAAGCACATCGCCATGTTCTCCAACCACGCCTCAACGTCTGCGTCGTCTGTGGTACCCAAGAACTCGAGAAACATGACCTTATCGAGTTCTCGGTGAATGTTATCAGTACCAATTGGGGTGCGCAGTGGAACCTCAGGGGGTACGGGTGCCCTGGCCTCATCTCTATCCAAACATATAATCAAGGCCTCTGACATCCTCTGAAAGGACCTCATCAACCTAAAGACATCCCCCACAACTGTTTTTTCCTTTCCAACGATTTGTTCTTCTCCTTGGGGGTTAGACCCCTCTGGTATGGATGCTACTGGAGGCGTCACGCCTCCTCCCATAGCACCACACAGTTTGCCTCCGCGGCGTCCTCTAACCATGATTTCCTGCACGAATACAATTCAAACTAATTAGTGATAAATTATAATCAAGTGTTTATAAAGTGGAAGGCGTAATGATTCCAAGTCATAGGGTTGAGCCCGCTTTGATACCATATGTAACAACCCTGCAATTACGACAACAAAAGCGTCGCACAACATGATTTTTTTGTTTTGTTTTTGCATTAGGAAATTTTTAAAACATCACAATTAAAGCAACATCATTGACACATCAATCACATATATTAACGAAACAATATTATTACATTAAAAATAAATCACTACACAATGCCGACACATCATCACCATGAGCCATGACACACATATCGACGTATTACCACATTAATTAATACCAGCCTAACATCATTGCATTCTACAATTAATAACGGCACATAAACCATAGGAATCATAAACGCTCAACTCATCTCATAAAGAAAATCATCAGATAACACCAGGATAACATGAGATAACATAACGAATCATAATGATCATAAAGATAATCATAAGAATCACATAAGATACTACCCGCCCAACCTACCCTGCAAGGTTAGGACTTCCAGGACACGTAAGCAATGCTAAAGCCCAGGCTCCAATTGATTTTAACCATTTAAGGTCTTAGGGTTGGCCACTGTTCCGAGGAACAAGGAGGTGTCTACATCCCACTAACACAATCAATCCAAGCATCTAGCTAAACCAACAACATCAACGATCATCCAAATCATTAATCCATCAATCCTAACCATCAATTAACCATGGCGCAAGGGTAACCATCATCGTTATCAATCATACATCAAAATTTAAATGTCCGTTGTGTGCGAGAGTAAACAATTTTTTAACATTAACACACCAACTTAAGTAATGGCACAAGATTAATCATCAGTTATATTCATTGTTCGAGGAAATCATTCACATAAATTCAATCACAAATTGTCATTAACTCCAAGGTGCACGTGTGATCTAAGTACTGAATTGAACAAAAATATACATCATTACAATGGGCACAATTTATCTAAGCACTTAGGAAATCCTACATCAACATAGATACAATGCGCATGAGTAATCGAAAGTGTAATCATTGGGCATCATCATTTTTCCAAGGTGTAGGTAACTCATTATAAATCAATTGATTTTTATGGCACAGGGGTAACCCACCCACAAGACCATCCACACATAGCTTTTATATCGTGGTGAAAATAATTATCAATTTAATTTTCAAGGCGCATAAGCAAATAAATACATAATCAACCAAGCATCTCATCTATTCAAACATTTGATGCATTTAGCACCTATTAAACATGACAAGGATCCCAATGAGAAAAACCACAAGACAAGTTATAGGTCCTTTAAGGATGTGTAATTACAAGGGAGGGTTTCAGTGAGTGTGGAACTAAATTTTTGTAGAACCCAAAAGAATATAAGAAATAGTAAAGGTCCACCACAATAAGACATAAGCCAATGACAGTCTAACTAAAATATTAAAGGAAGGTAAACATTAAGATGCACCGGGGTCTTGTGAAAAACCAAGAGCATAAACTGTAAGATGTTCGACACTATGGAAGGATTAAGTTAGCCACTCGAAGGAGATCTCCCTGATCATAGAGGAAATCTTGCTTAACCGGTTACAAAATGAAAATAAAATTTTACCATCTAATTAAACTTTATTAGTAACCACTAGAGAACACACACTGGACAAAAGGTCTTTATGAAAATTGCAGGATTAAAATCAAGGGGAATTCGAAGAGATAAAAGAGATATATCACCCAAGGTTTCCCATGCTAAAATCAGAAAACAAGGGAATAAATCGCCGAGGGAGAGAGGTAAAACACTGAGCGTTAGGACAACAAAAGGCTTAGCACAAAAGGGAAAACAATAAAGAAGAGAAAAGACAAGCAATAACTGAGTATTGTGTTGCCCATGATAACTAAAATCGCTGGCAATGAACACCAAAATCGATGGGCAAAGGGAACGACTGTTGCTGGGCAAATTTATCATGAAATTGTCTAGAAATGTTGCACGAAATTTGTTGGGCGACTTTTCTCAACGCAGGGTGAAAATATCCAAGTGATTACACAGGGTAAGCAAAAGTAAAATTTCAGAGGACATAAACTCCATAAATTTCAGAGGACTCCCTCCTGTCTCCCGCTTGCTAATTGTGAATACCTCACCGGTACCTCTCAGCCAATGCTAGGGGTACTCTTCTTCCCCCGTAGGCCCCCGAGCCGCAAAGGGGCCACACACAACACAACTAGAGACAAAGCTAGCTCCCAGATCGCCTCACAAGGTAGAGCTACCACTCTTTATTCGAGTATTATTGACTTGTGGTATTAGTAGTTATAATCCACATTAGTTGTTATTAGGTGGGCCTTCGAATCACATTGGTGGTCATTAGTTGCGATTTTTGGTCCCACATTTATGGGATTAGGGGAAATTAACTAAACCCCTCTAATATATATTTCATATTTTTTCTAATTTTAATCACTTGAAGATGATGTAAGAGATGAATTGATCTTATTGTTGAGAGTTGATTTTATTCCTGAGAGGGTTCCACACTATACATCAATGTTCTTATTCTTTTGTGTGTTTGACTATCTTTATTTTATCATGTGTTGATTATTGATTCTTGGGTGTAGTGTCTTGTTGATGTTCACTCCATACAATCATATTTAGAGACATAAATTTGTTTCGGAGTTACATCAATCATATTTAGAAACATAAATATATTTCGGAGTTACATCAATATCAATCCCATTACCTCATGGGAGACTTTCAAAATGAACTTCAAATGGAATTTCTTTAGGAACCACCTTCAAATTCCCCTTCATGCTTAGTGGAAACAACATCGAAATTAATGGTAACTGGAGAAACATTATCGACAGAAATGTTGGATTTATACTTTGATTGGGCCATTATGGAATCATAAACTCCCTATGGTAGGAACCTAGGTCAATCAAGGCTACCATGAGGCATCTAGACACAAGACAATGAGTAAATGCAAAGCAAGGAATAATTAACAAGGAGGCTCATACACTACAAACCATCAATCTCTTCTCCTCACATCATTGACAACAAAATCTCTGCTTTGACTCAATGAGGCATAAATCAAGTTGGTTGGTGTGACATTGAGTATTCTAGAGAATGAAAATTATTCTTCTTAAGAGAGTGACATTCCAATGATTTGTCCTTATTCCTTTGTGCATTAGTTGGATGTAAATACTAGTCAGGAATTGCCTTGAGTAGTGATGCTCATTTGTCAATTGACCTATTCATATATTATTTACCTTAAGACTTATATCTGTATCTTCCAAATTTTATAAATATAATGAGAAATACAATTATGATTGATGAGTTATAAATAGTGATTATTATGTTGTTACATTATTACTTGTATCATTTATGATTTGTTATGTTACATATAATGATGACTCATATTGATGCATTGTTATGTATATGACTTCAATGATTTATGTTTTAGTTTTTGTATATTTTATTTTATTTTTTTACTATTTCATGCGAGTTCTTCTATATCAGAGTCCCTAATGTCCCCCAGAATTTAGAGGGAGCTTCCACATGTCCTCCAGATGCATGCCCCCCCCAAAAATTGAACATATATGCAATAAATGTTTTTTACTAATTTGCTTGAGTTTTGTAAGGATTTATAATGTCCACATATAATTGAGATGTCAATCTAACATATTGTTCAAATAACAATATTACCAAAGGTTTTTTTAACTATCACTATTACTAGTTAAGATGTTTTTGAGCCCCATGTTCTCGGAAAATGCATTCACACACTAACATAACATTTTTTTCAAATAAAAGAAAAAAAGGAAAAGACAATATGTAATCCAATAAAAACTTTGCAATTTAAAATAATCAACATGCTTTACACTTTGTACTTGAACCATTAAAACACCATCAATTCATACACCTAGATAAACCATCTTTATTAAAAAAAATTACATATGATATTACATAAATTAAAAACAAATATTAATATTACACATAAAAACTTGTCATAATACAATTCAAATAATAAACTTAGGGAAAAAAGAAAGTATGATGTTTTAACTCATCTTACCACAAGAAATGATAACATCCCAATTGCATTCCTTCTTTGGGTATCCATGTGAAACTTCGAAAAGCAAAGAACTGATAAAGGAAGGAGTTGAAAAGGTATCAGCAAAGCCAAAAATTTCATCATATTACTTCAATCCTCTATTTTTTTCCTTATTACAAGCTCATACTCATTTTTAATTTTAGTTTTAAAATTTTTTAAATTAAATATTTAATTTTTAATTTTTAATCCTACACTTTCCTTTTTTTTAAATATGTTAATATGGATATTCACCTTTTACACATTTACATCAACACAAAAAAATATTAAAAAGTAGTATATTATTAGCCATAACATAAAGATTCTGAATAACAAAAACTAAGATCCTCATTGTCATTGAAAATAGGGAGAATAAGTAATAAATATAGAGAAAAAGCTTTTACGTAACCAAATTACCAATTTCATCATATAGAGAATTAAAAACAAATTTTAAGCATGCACAAGAAGTCTCATGTAACAAGCATCATACAAACTTTGATATTTATCGTGAGCTACATCTCACAGGATTTGATATAGGATCTATGTATAATTGCGGCCATTCGGTGAAGTTCAAAGTAGATAACTTTTGGGGTATTTGCCTTTTGAGCACCACCTAGATTAATAAAAATTTAGGCCTACTTCCGTACAAATCAAGGAGAGAAGGTTTATAGTTTTTATGCTATATTAATATAATAGTTTTTATTTTCTAATAGTAGAAATTGAATCAAGTGCACATTAACATAAAAATGAAAATTTTGAGAAAGAAGAATGACTAGCCATTGGGAGAGGAAATGAATATCAAATTTTAAAGTTTTCATATCAAACTTACTTGTTAAACGACAAAATTCTATACACAAACTTTAAATAGTTTTTGAAGATTAAGGATATTAAATAAAACTCATGATATTATAAAACTTAGGCTTCATACCGTATATATTTGATGTTTCATAAGAGTCGATTAACAAGAAGGTCCTTTGTTCTTCAAGTCAATTTATTGAATTCAAGCCTTTAGGGTATTGACCAATTCAAGTGAACAATTGTAATAAATAAATCATAACTCTCAATGTGAGAAACAAATATGATTCAATAGAGGGAAAAAATTATGCACCATGGAGAATTTGCATCAACCTCAATGCACTTGACATAGGCCTCCTGGATCTAACGAGGCCATCAGATCTAAGGGTCCTACATCAAGCATGTTGGGGTTGATCCAAATCCTGCATGGTGCATAATGTTTTCCATAAATAGAGTCCAAACATACAGACCCACTCTATGCAAGTATGAATCCAAGCATAAGGCCTATCTACATCAATGAGTTACTCAATGACCAACTAATAAGAAGCATGGCATAGTACATGATGACAAGAACAAAAATTAAATGGAAGAAGGTATATTAACAAGTATGGATTGTTGTTGTAAAAAGGTTGGGAGGGATCATAATATGTAGTGATTGCATAACCAAATATAAGAATAGCCTCTCAATGAGAAGCATTGTTGAGATGTGTCAACGATTGTATAACTGAAATCTATAAAACAAAAAAGGATTAGCAAAGAGAATAAACTAAGAGAACAAATATATTTTCTTAATACAATAGAAAGAGA
>JZKD02S1729853.1:1003332-1018523 GCA_000966675.3 Picea glauca | reverse complement strand
TACCTCCAAAGATGAAGTAAGATGGAGAGAATTTGCAGTTTCCTGCAAACAGTCCCATTTTCAAGTTTTCGGCCGAAATATTCTTTCGGCCAAAACCTAGTTTTTAACGGAATCCATTAAAAATAAACGTTTCGGTCGAAAGATGCTTACCACGGGAAAATAGTTCACCCAAAAAACGTTGTACATGAATTTCGAGGGCACCATTAAATTTGACGTGAAATTTTTCGGCCGAAAACAATATTTGTTCGGCCGAAAAATTGCCGCTAGAAATTTTGGAGACCCGATTGTCACGAAAGTGTTACCCAGATTCATGATTTTACCCAACATTATTAAAGAAGGAAGCATTTTCTTGGACTCCAGAAGCAACGAAATATTTTGAAAAACTTAAGGAGGCTATGTGTACAACTCTTGTCCTAGCCACACTTGACTTCACAAAAGCATTTATATTGGAGTGTGATTGATTAGGCCATGCCATTGGTGCAGTTTTAATGCAAGAAGGAAGACCCATTTCCTTTGAAAGTATCCATCTTAAAGGAAAAAACTTACTTAGACAAATTTATGAAAAAAAAAATGTTGGTCGTACTACATGCAGTTAAGAAATCATGCCCTTACCTAATAGGTAGAAACTTCAAAGTATAAATAGATCATGATAGTTTAAATTACTTCTTGGAGCAACAATTATCTTCAAAAGAGAAACAAAAATGGGTTACAAATATGCTAGGTTATGACTTTGAAATTGTCTATAAGAAAGGAAAATATAATATTGTGGAAGATGCACTTTCAAGGAAAAAAGAAGAAATAGATGGTTCATTGTTGGAAATATTTTTTTNTTTCAAACAGAATGGTTGGAGTTTCTATTCTATTTATATATTAAGCCTCGTATTCTATTATCCATTAAAAGGGATTAAATAAATTGAAACCTTAAAATCTTGTGAAAATTTTCCAACTAGCCATTTTTTCAACAATCAAATACCACACTTCAATAACATTAATAAAATTACCACACTTCTATATGTATGAAAATTTTCCTCCCTTGGATCTATTAGTAGAGCACATTGATATGCTTGATTTCAAGACTAAAGTAGACACCTAGAGAGTGGTTGTTAAGCCCTAAACAAAACCCCATGTTAAGTATAAAACTCTTTATTAATCCCTAGATATTGAATTATTACATTTTTGGTCTTATATTTGTATGTAGGCTAGAACCCTTCATTGCACCCCATCATTATAATTGTACTCTCTCTCTCTCTACACACACACACACACACACACACACCAAGGAGACCTAGTCTTAGGATCATCTCATCTCATCTTGTCGAATGAGTATATTGTAAAAGGAGGTTTCCCCCTCGAAATGGGCTATTATTCATTGATTTGAACTTTCATTATCAAGGCGTTGATTCATAACATTTGATATCAAAGCATCGATCCAAAGGTTTTTCTACTTCAATTGAGTCATCTTGAGATTTTGGCTATAACGTTTTTTCTAGGTCACTTCAAATAATGGAATTTGGAGGTTACTAAGGAGCCATATCATAATACGAATGCTAATACTTTCACATTTTGTTTCATTATACTTTTTGAGATATATCCTGTGGAAGATAGGGTTTTTGACTCATATTGATATCAGTTTTAAACAAGTCATCTTTGATTTTTCGCTATAACGTTTTTTCTGGGAAGTTTCAGATAGGGAATTGTTTTGGATATTGTAGAGACATAGCAAAGTACATCCATTTCAAGTTTGAGGTTCTGGGGAATTATATTTTAGGAGATATATTCTATGGAATTTAGGGTTTGTGGCTAGCCGTGAAATTAGTCTCAAATGCGTCATATTTTTATTTTTTCTATAAAAAAAAATCGGTGAAGTTTTAGACTTCAAAATTTTTAGAATACCAAGAAGACATAGAAAATTACATACATAATTTTTTCCAAATTTTTAATCATTTTAAATTGTGAGATATAACTCGTGGAAGTTGGAGTTGTTTACTAATCCTGAAATTAGTCTTAAATAAGACATTTTGGTATTTTTTCTATAACATTTTATCAGTGAAGTTTTCAATTTTTTCAGAAAACATATTAGAGTACTATAGGCCAAAATTTCAGATTCAGAAGGGTTCAAAGATCAGATATATATCGGGACAAAGATCAATCATCCAAACATGCTCTAAACTAGGGTTTGAAAGGTATGTAACTTACAATTGACATAAATTTTAATTGGAAGATCTATTGTTGGTGATTCAAAATTTGTGAAAAAGAGAAAAAAAAGTGAATTATTATTTTATTGCATGGAACCAAAGGTTCCTCCAAAAGTTACTTCACTCAATAAACGTCTATAAATCTCAACCAAGACTCAAGAAGAAAAAGATGAAAATTTTCACCAAATTGAAAAGGTGGAAAAGAAGATGAATGAAAATTGGGAACACATGGAAAGAAACACGAATGAAAATAGTGTACATGTGGAAAATAAGATGGATGAAAATAGGTAGCAAATGGAAATAAAGATGAATGAAAACTGGGAACATATGAAAAAGAAAATGGAAGAATTGAAAGCGTCCATGTACGATGTGTTATTACACGCAACAAATGAGAGACTCCCTAAAGGAGATAATTCTAGGGTTATTTATATGTATAATTTCATACATTAAGTCATAAATTGGAGAGTTCATAGAATTCGAGGTGTAAGCAAAGGAAATGCAGGAACATAGCCTATTCTAGCCTATGTTAATCAACTAATGCCAACAAAACACACTTTGGAACGACCTATCACTAAGAATACTAATCCAAAAAGAAAAGGTGTATTCAAATCACAAAGCAATCCATTGAAATCAAAAAGAAAACTCAGACATCTTAATATTGCATTCAAAGATCATATCAAGAAGAACAATGGCTCTACATACTATGTACAGATGTTTGATCTATGCATAAATATGTTTTCTTATGAGATCTCTCTTAATCAATGAATACTTAAGAATTCGATGTATGGGGGAATAAAAATGCTTAAAACCTATAAACAATAATTAGTTCATTAGCTGGAGGTTTCATTAATGGCTTGTAGTGAAATATTTCACTTGAGGTCGAAGTGTTCATGCGTCCTGAGAGATGATTAACATGCCAAACTGAATGAGTTCTAATTATTGCAATCTAACTTTTATGAGAATGCATACCATTCAATCTATCACCCAAATCAATCAAAAACAGAGTTGAACTCTTACAAAATGTTACTGATCGAATCTTGGAATTATTATCTTAGAAAGGCAAATGATAAACTTTGTAAACTCATAAACTAAATATGCAAATTGTTATGTTAAGTGTGACAAGTCCTTGTTGGTGGTATTGCACATTTGCATTCAAATGACTTGTCTCTGTGGAATTATGACTCAGAGAGATTCTTCCCATTCATTTTAATATATGCATTCATTCAAAATAAAATAAAAAAATAATCAAATCAGAAGTAGGTATTGGCCTATTAAGAGTTGTTCCTAAGCATGGCTTGAGGTACTCTTTTCCACCTAAGTGTTCCTATACTCTCACAATGATGAGTTCAACTCTCAAGAGTCCCAATCACTGTAAAAAATCAGAATCCTTGGAATGGTATCAGTTTAAAAGGAACACAACATATACAACATCAAATTGACTACAAATGATAATGAAGCATAAATGAGAATTGAAGAAACTATTAGTCTTTCTAAAGGTAAGACGAGTTATACAATTACTGTTAGCAAAGTAATCTAAATAAAAATAGAATCTCTACATATAACACTACAAAACATAATCTAATTATTATAAAATCTAACTGAAATAACAACTAAACTAACAAAATACAAAACCAACTATGCATCCCACGTTGGTGGGCCCTTTCCAACTGGTAGCAAGTTGGGTTACTTATAGCAGTGAGATCAAAAGAACACTCTTGATTGGAATTGGTATTTGGTATTAAAAAATAGAATATTCAAGTCATAACATCTACCTCAATACATCACATTTGATTAATAATGAATCAACAAATCATGAGAGTTCTTACAGCTCCACTTGATAGTCACATTATTTCCCCCCCTTACATTACATCAAAGATATACATATATATAAGAAACCATAAACAAAGAGATGAGGGCATCCCCTACTCTCTCGTAAACGAGAACATCCAAAATAGTCAAGGTAACAATTAGATCAACTATATTTGGTTTCACATAATCTGTCAGGACAAATTTAGGAAATGTGGAGAATTGATCAAATCAGTTTCAATCAATATGATATTCGTGGAACCTTACTATGGAGCATAGAATCAAAGATCCGAACTGACTTTGTTGAATAAATTGAAACGGACCACAACATAAATATGGAAAAACCCAGTTTGAAAAAAACTCCATAACTTCTTAACCATGTATGATTTCAAAAATATTCCCACATAGTACTTAATTTGGACCATCTTGCACAAAACTAATGTTCTAGAATTTTTAGATTCATCTTCATTTGCTTACAAATCACATTGGTAGTTAACTGCTTCCAATTTGGCACATTTTTTTTACTAAAAAACCCTTGACCACAACTAGATACTACTAGGTGCGACTTGGGCATGAACCAAGGGACACACACCATGCTGGCATCTAGATATTCAAAAACCTTGTGGCCATTTTTCATTTGGAGATGCGGAAGTATGCCAATGAATGATTTTAGGTATCAGAAGTGAACTCTTGGTACAAGAACTTGGTTATTTTAGTTGTATAAATTATTGACATTAACCATAGTTATAAAAACTATGATATAATCATCGTTAATTACTAAAAACATAGAAAAACAATGTATTACCCACATGGTATGAATAAAGGTATGCAATGAAGGTTTATGGTGTGTATTATTGACAAAATGCAGGAAATGGTTTAAGAATAACAAATTTATTAGGCAAAGAAATATGACAAAAGAGGAGCCCAATAATAACAAGGTGCAAGAAAATCATGAAAATAAGAAGAACGAGGTTGTTGAGACAATCACATATGGGGAGTATTTTTTCAAATTTGGAGAGAACACATACTAAATCTCAGAATCAAGATCATTCATTACTCCAAGATCCATATCATCAGGGCTTCAAGTCGGCATCAAGGAACTACTTCATTATGAAGATCGATATGGGGAAGTTCGATGCTAAAGATCCTATGACATGGATATTCCATATGGAGAAATACTTTGATCTACACCAAGTTACAAGATTACAAAAGGTACCTATTTCATCTGTTTATTTAGAAAATGATCAATTTGTTTGGTATCAATGGCTTTGTGAAAGAAAAAAGAATTCTATTATCTCTTGGTACATTTTTACAGATTAATTGATGTCAAATTATGGGGATATTAAGAGCAATACATTCTTTAGTCAATTGATAAATCTTAGGCAAAAAGGTCCAATTACAAAGCACATTCAACAATTTAAAAATCTCACTGTTAGGGTAAAGAACATTCATGAGGATAATTTGTTAGATCTCTTTATGGACACTTTAAAGGAGAACATTCAACATGAGGTGCATGCTTTTGAACTTAAATCCCTAGAGCAAGCTTTCAGTATGGAAAGGAAAGTGGAAAGAAAAATATGGATACTAGAAGGGTGGCCACTAATATCTATAGAGAGAACCATGTTCTCTCTCCTAACCTCACTCAACCAACAAGGTTGACACCTAAAAAAATTGATGAAAGAAGATCAAAGGGACTATGTTTCAATTGTGAAATCAAGTACAAAAAGGGGCATAAATGCGACGAGAATAAATTATTCTACATAGACTATCAAGAGGAAGAAGATCAAGAATTGGAACCATCACAAGATATGGATCTAGAAGAGACTACTCCATCAATATACTTTCATTCATTGGCTGACATCAGTACTCCACAAACCCTCAATATACAAGGATACATCAACAAGAACAAGGTAACAATGTTGATTAATTCTGGTAGTACCCATAAATTCATCAATTACAAATTAGCAAAAGATACCAATTGCTTTGTATTTCCAACACCAGTGTTTCAAGTAATGATTGCATATGTAGGTACCATAAATTGTTCTAGGAAGTTCCATGGTATTAAGCTCAATATGAGGGAGTATTTATTGGATAGTCCCATTATTTCCATCCAAATGGGGGGTGTTGATGTTGTATTAGGCATCAAATGGTTGTAATCATTGGGAACAATGTCCCTTAATTTTCAAGATATTTTCATGAGATTTTCCTCAAAAGGAAAGAAAATTGAGCTTAGAAGTATCCAAGGGAAGCCCTCTGAGGTGATAATCTCTAATAGCATGAAAAAATTACTCAAAAAGGGACACCATGGTGTAATTGAAAAACTTTCCTCACTAGATGTTCAAACATATATACCCTTTGCTCACCCTTTTCTCCAGGGGATCTGCAAATAGTTATCAACAACCATTCCAAGGTATTTGGAGATATGCCTAATGGTATTTTTCCTACTTGAGATCATGACCATGCTATTCATTTGCAACCAGGAAGTGTACCACCTAACATTAGGCCTTATAGGTATCCATATGTATAGAAGAGTGAGTTTGCGCATATGATCCAAGAAATGTTAGAAGAAGACATTATTGAACCTAGACAAAGATCTTTCTCTTCACCAATAGTGATGGTTAAAAAGGAGGATGGTTCATGTCATATGTGTCCATATTATAGACAACTCAACAAAATGACCATCAAATATAAGTTTCCTATTCCTGTCATTGATGAATTATTAGATGAATTGAGTGGATAATTTTTCTTTACTAAGTTGGATCTTCATTCAAGATATCATCAAATCATAATGAGGCAAGAAGATATTCCCAAAACATCCTTTATAACACATGAAGGTCATTATGATTTTTTGGTTATGCCATTTGGACTTATTAATACATCATCAACATTTCAAAGCTTGATGAATTCTATTTTCAAACCCTTCCTTAGAAAATTTATGTTAGTACTTTTTGATTACATACTCTGGAAAATATTGGGAAGAGCATGTACAATATGTTGACAGAGTATTACAACTTTTGGAAGAGAAACAATTTTATGCAAAGCCTTCCAAGTGTATCTTTGGGGTTCAAGAAGTGGAATATTTGGGTCATATTGTATCTGATGAAGGTGTAAAAGTGGACCCTAAAAAAATTAAATCTATGAAGGAATGACCAATTCCTAAAACCTTGAATAAACTTAGAGTATTTTAAAGGATTGATACGATATTACAACAAATTTGTCAAGAACTATGGTCAAATAGTGACACCTCTAACAACATTATTAAAGAAGGAAGCATTTTCTTGGACTCAAGAAGCAACAAAAGATTTTGAAAAACTTAAGGAGGCTATGTGTACAACTCCTGTCCTAGGCACACTTGACTTCACAAAAACATTTATTTTGGAGTGTGATTCATCAGGCCATGCCATTGGTGCAATTTTAATGCAAGAAGGAAGACCCATTTTCTTTGAAAGTATCCATCTTAAAGGAAAAAATTTACTTAGACAAATTTATGAAAAAAAAATGTTGGCCGTACCACATGCATTTAAGAAATGATGCCCTTACCTAATAGGTAGAAACTTCAAAGTATAAATAGATCATGATAGTTTAAATTACTTCTTGGAGCAACAATTATCTTCAAAAAAGAAACAAAAATGGGTTACAAATATGCTAGGTTATGACTTTGAAATTGTTTATAAGAAAGGAAAATATAATATTGTGGAAGATGCACTTTCAAGGAAAAAAGAACAGATAGATGGTTCATTGTTGGAAATATTTTTTTCATTGATGTCAAAGATAGGGGGAGACTACAGATGTCCAAGACAAAGAATGCAAGATGGGGATTGTTGAAAATATTACTTTTGGATTTTTTATGGTAACTTTGGATACCCTATCTTTGAAAACACTTTTACCCTACATACCTAGTTCAAATGGTAGCACACATTATATGGTTGGAAATCTTATACTGAAAAATTTCCAATGATATATGGCACTCCCTCTAACTCCCTAGAAATGAGGAGATATGAATTTTTCTGTCCTACAACCCAGTGAGAAAATTGGGGTTGGCTCAACCAGTGTTTATAGGTTGGACTTGAAAGTGGGGACAAAACATGATAGATGTGCGCATTTGTAGTGAAACCAAGAAACATATCAAGTATGAGGTGGAAACAAGTGATCCGGGGTGCGCTAAAGGAGTTGGGATGTCTTTTTGTAACCTAAAGGTGTGCAAGAGAATTTTGAGGATTTTTCTTGTGATTTTCTTTCTCTTAAGGTGTGCCAAGAAGGAAAAAAGGTTGTCGTGTGGATTATTTTGAGGCTGTGATGTTTCCTTCAGTGGATGTTACCTTTATTTGATGATTTCGTTAGTGGACTCTATCATCAGTGGATGTTTTCATCAATGATTACATTCTGGGAATGATGCTATGAGGCTCGCTAGGGTTTGAAGGATTGTTTGTGGAATGAAGCATGCAGGTGAAGTCAGAAGTACACTATGCATTAATATATTGGATTGGTGTCTACATATATCTTATTGAGTTGGTCCTTAGTTGAGGATATTGGTGTCTCCAATAGGTTGGTGCCTACATCTTGTTGAGTTGGTGCTTAGTTGAGGAGATTGGTGTCTCTAGTAGGTTGGTGCCTATATATTGTTGAGTTGGTGCTCAATTAAGGATAGTGGTGTCTCCAACAGGTTGGTTCCTACAATATTTTTAATAGTAGGTTGGTTCCTACAGATATTTATACGGATAATTTTATGGTTTTCTCCCGATTGGTTTTCCATGGTTTTTTAGGCGATTATTGCTTCTCGTCTAATGATTGATTGATGAATGATTAAATAAAGTAAAAATTGTCTTATAATGATTAAACCCTTCCCCCCTCTCAGTATAAGAATAAGTTCAACAATTGGTATCAGAGTAGGTTCCTTTATAAACAATTTAACCACTAGAAGGAATATCTTAAGCACATATGGATTGTAAGGAAGGTCTCCCTAGAAATAGAGCTCCTTTGTTCTATGAAACAAACTTTGCAACATGGAGTATAATAATGAGGATATGTTTGTAGGCCCTTGGGTTTGGTATGTGGGAACTAGTCACAATAGGTTATACAAATAAAGCTGGGAAGGAGTCAAGTGAAAACAATGTAAAAAAATAGAGGTGTTATAGATTTAATTTCCACCCTATGGGCTAGAGAGGAATCCACAAAAATATAAAATACATAATACATATTTTTCCTAAGGTTTAGGCCATTTTGGAGGTCCTCATTTTACACCTAGTAGACAACAAGTGAGGCCTTGCTAGCCACTAGTGGATGAACAAGAAAGACACTGTTAAAGTTCTAGAATCAGGGAGTTACAAGGTGATAGGTGTGTTGATGTTTATGGTAGCTGCGAGAGGTATTCAATCCAGAAAGTCAGGTCGAACCTGCTAGAAAAGTCACTAGAAAGATTATTATAAATAAGAGTGACACCTTCCTCATTTGGCACACTCTCTCATGGAGATATAATGCAAGTTTGGTGGAGAGCTGCAGTTGTAGAAGGAAGGGAGTAGGGCTCATCTTGGTTAGGGTTTCCTTATACCTTTCGCTAGGGTTTGTATTTTGTGATATGCATGGTGAAGGTCAACCACTCTAGCACTCTGGCTAGAGTGAGGTTCAACTACATTGTTGGTTATCTCTTGGTGGTACGCTAGTGAATGCTACACACCCTAGCGCTCTAGCTAGGGTGTTTTTCATCTATGTTGTTGGGTTATCTTCTTTGGGGTTTTCTCTAATGGATAGAGATTGTTCTTAGTTATTTTATCTTGGAAAGGATATTCTCTATAAGTAGGTTGTTGGGTTTTCTCCCCTTGTGTAGAAGAGCTTCCCATGTTGTATATGTTATGCTCAGGGGTGGCACGAGTAGGTGCCTATGGTTTGGTGGCTATGGACGTGCAACATCGCCTATGGAAAAATGAGCATGCAAAAGAAGTTTAAATTTCTATGGTAAATCTAATGTTAACGTAATTAACAAAAATTCAGCATGGTTTCAGAGTCTGGTTTCCTTCAGAAAATTATAATTGCTAGAAGGAAGATCGTGATATTTACCTTGTCATTGTAGTTTTCCACTATAGTTTTATGTTATAGCTTTCCGTAGTACCTTTCTGCTGCACAATTTTATTTTTTCAAGCTAGTTCGGGTAGCTTGATGTTTTAGGGTTTGTCGCTGCTTACCTTTGTTTCTAGATGATGCTACAATTTATGATGTATGTACTTGTATATGTTAAATTATAACATTATATTGAAGTTTTTTTTTTTCAGGATAAGGTACTTTTTTCCAAGAATCAAATCATATATATAGAGGGATCTCAGATCCAGTGCATTTAGAGGAACAACACACCCTCCAGGTTTGTTTATTTTGATATGCCTCTCGCTGTTATGGTGCCATTGCAATCTTATGTTTTTGATATATTGGAGTTATGATAATTATAATAACCACTTAATACTAGAGATGCATTTGTTTATCTCCCCTCTAGGATATATTCTTGTTTTGTTGTCTGTTCTGGGCAGGTTATATTGTGAAATTCCATGGAGGTTTCCATGGAAATGTTGTTGTTCTTGTTTTCTTTCTTTGGGAAGGTTACCTTAGAGGCATGTCACTAGTGATAGATCTGAGAGGGAGATATAGTGAAAGTTTCAGAAAGAAACTGATTAGATGGTCTCTAGTTTGAGACATTAAGTAGTTTGACCAGACAAGGAGTTTGTACAGATTGACAGTTTGACCAGTTCCTGGTGCATGATTCTATCAGTCTGAGTGAGTCATGGTGTAGGAGACTTTCTCATTTGCATTATAGATATCTTATCTCTTTAAGGAATATGGTGACGAGTATTCCAAATCTTTGTATTGAGCATGATGACATATGCAAAGGTTGTTCTCTTGGCACGAATGCCAAGGCATATTTTTCGATCAGCGAGGCTCCAAAACATATCCACAGATGAGAAGACAATTGACATTTTCACTAAGACTCTATTAGGGACAAGTTTGGAAGGAATGGAAATGTTTCCCTCAAGGAGTGTTTATGATTGCAACATCATGCCAATACTCAAATATTGATCAGACAAACTTGATAATGTGGGAATAGGGCCAGATGTAATATTCAATGGATTGAAGATTCATGTTGTTTTTAGATCTCCAGGAGGATATCAGGTAGACATTCCAAGATTGGTTAGATGGACTTGACCATGTTGGAATGATCCTAGGGTAGTCTTTGATGGATTGAAGGCTTAGGACCCTAGTATAGTATTCGATGGACTGAAGACTCAAAACCCAATGTATTCTTCGATGGACTGAAGCTATGTAGTTCTCTATGGAATGAAGACTCCTCCAATGTGTGTGAATTTCTTTGAGCATAACACTCAAGGTGAGGTGAGTGGGCTTGATAAGAATCGGGCTGACTCTTCTCCTAGTACTGGGCTACAGACCAAGGGAGATAGGGAACATCTACATCTAGAGTGATGTGCCCCAACGTAGTCTTCGACAGAATGAATACTCGAGGTGCTTGAGGTGAAATTCCATGTTTCTGATAGCATCGAGATAAATTCATTCATAGAGTGATCCTATGGGAATATGTACATTCTAGGACTGATCTTGATCATTCTAAATATGCTCACGATCATGTGGGACTGTGGAAATTATAGGATCAACTATGAGGTGAATGTGGCTCTGATGTAGTCATAATTCTTATCATGGGATAAGAACAACCCGAGATGTTAGACACATGGTTGTGGAGCTGGATCATAAATATATCTAATGAGGCTCATGGAGAAAATTTTCTATGACAGAAGAATACCAAGAACAGTACAAGATATGCTTGGAGAATTCCTTCCTCATTGAGAGGGAGTATTGATGGTTGCAACTTCATGAGACATTCTTTTGTGACGATACTTCTCGATGGACTGATAAGTTGTACTGGGTTGATTCCCAATTTCCCTTGGGAGTAGACCAAGTGGAAACATCATGGGAGAGTAGGCCATTGAGGATGCAATACAGGCGAGTAGGTCCTAGTGCTACACTACGAGAGAGTAGGTCCTAGTGCTACACTATGGGCGAGTAGGTCCTAGTGTATTCTAGTGTCGATGATTCCCTAAAAACTTTCCACATTGGGTGTAGCCATGTGTGATGTGTTGATGCTACTAGTAGCATGGTCTACGTGACCATGGAATGGTCGGAGGACCATGGCATAGACTTCGAGGCTATGAGGACCAGAGGAAAAACATCATGGAGAATACCTTCCTGGCTAAGGAGTGTTGATGTTTCTGGTAGCTGTGGGAGGTATTCATCTATGGGATAACCTTTTTGATAGATGAAGTTGCCAATATTTTAAAGGAAAACCATTGAAAGTCAAAGAAGATCCCATAAGAGAAGCTAGACTCACATAAAATAATAAATAATAATTACAATGCTCTAGAAGTAAAGTCAGCTCCAGTTTAGGGTTTAGAAGTAAAGTTGGCTCATGGAGATTGTTAGGACCATACAATGTACCTTTTTGCCCACACTTTTTGCCACCATTACACTCTTGTTTCACTCACAATTAACCTCATATTATCACTTTACCCTATCTTTCCAAAGGTATACAATGCCTCTTCTCTTTACTATATGTTTAATCTGTTTTGCATATAATTTTACATTACTCTTGTACTTAACCATTGATCAGAAATGTATAAGTGCTGAAATAGTTCGAACTGCAGATTAGCATTGAGGCCTGTTGCTGAAATAGCAAGAAGCTGTTACACAGTCTGTGGACTACGATGCTGAAACAACAACTCACAGAAGCTATTACACAGTCCGTGGACTACGATGCTGAAACAACAACTCACAGAAGCTGTTACACTCTTCATGGTCTACAATGATGAAACAACAACTTGAAGAAGCTGTTACACAATCCATGGTAAATGATGCTGAAACACAGAGGAAGCTGTTACACAATCCGTGGTCAATGATGTTGAAACAAAAACTCCCATAGGTTGACTACAACAACCGCACCTTGAGCTAGCATCAACCATCATTTCTACCTGAGAAGTGATGAAACAACCAGAATTCAAATCCCGTGGCTGAAACAGCCTACGATTTGCAATGCTGAAACAACATACAACAACAGTAACAAGAGACAAATAAAGAAGTTGTTACTGCAGCCGCAACAACAACACCTCACGCAACACTTGTAATAGCATTCTGTTGCGGGAGACTAGGATATCCTATTCTAGTTTAAAAAGTCGATTTGACTAAGAATAGGACTCAGATGTACACCTGTAATTTGTTGATCAAATTGTATCGAAGGGATTCTCCTCTTTAAATAAGAGGAAATCATCATTCGAGGGGATCAAATTTTGTTTTTACAAAGAAAGGATTTACAGAGAGGGACGTATTTTACTTCAGATTGTAATGTAATACATTGACAGATGAATAAAAGACTGTTCTGAGCACTTCTCTCTAGTCCCTTTCATTTCAGGGGAATCTTGTGAGAAGGGAGGGCCCACCTTCTTCACAAGATTCACCCATTAGCTTGGTAGTGTGTTAGTCTTATTTCTATTTATGCCTTGATTAAATTCTGTTTTGTTGAAACACTACTTTACTGAACTCTGTTTTGCTAAAACACTACTTTACTGAACTCTATCTTGCTAAAAATCCGCTTTACCGATTATTACATTGTTTTCATATGATTCATGCTTGGGTAACTATTAATCATTCTAGATAGCAATCCTGCTTGGTGAATTTATGAAAGCTTAGTAATCAGGGACAGGTGTTGAAGATTCTTGCTTAGGAATTAGGGTCTTGTTCTCTGTTAGAGATAGTTAGCCTTCAATGCATGTCGATTATTTTAATGAGTTCATGAAAGTGTGCTAGTCAGAAACAGGTGCTGAAGGTTCCTACTTAGGAATTAGGGTCCTGTTCTATGTTAAGAGTTAGTTAGTCTTCAATGTGTGTTAATCATTTTAGTTAAGCAATGAGTTTGTGAAGTGTGATGATCGAAAACAGGTGCTGAAGATTCCTGCTTTGGGAATAGGGTCCTGTTCTCTGGTTACATAATAGTTGGTCTTTCCTTTTGCAGTGTCTTGAAAGATTTATTTTCTAGGTTGTTATTTTCCTAATGTAATCCAACATTCTTTGAAAGTTATCTCTTTAAACATTGAAGTCTACAATAGGTAGGTTGCTTTCCTGTAATTCAAGTTAGAACTTCAGTTTATTCAAGGCAAAGTGTGATTAATATGTTTTTACTACAACTCTAGGTTTCTTTTGAGATTGAGCATATATAGTGTGTGCTTACCTTTGAAATAAACAGACTTCCCTGGGTTGACAATTTATGTAGCACTTGATTGTTTAGTTAAATAAACAATTATAGTGACCAACATTTTGGCGCCATTGCCGGGGAAGGTAATTATAGATTTCAAAAGAACTTATGATTTTTCAGATACAAAGATTGCATGAGAGGACATGGAGACCCCAAAGACACTGACCCTACAGGTGGTAGGGGCAGAGGAAGAGGAGGAAGAAAGACTTATATTGACGAGATTATATCAAAGTCTGAATCTGCTGCTCAATGAACAAACCTTCGGAAACAAAAATCCTAGCCTTCATTTCAAGCCAACTTTGAAACGGGGAAAGAAGTTTGGAGTCCTGAGACAGTCCAGAAACCAAAAGGAAACATTGAGGACAGAGCAAGTGCAGCAGGGGAGCAGACAGAAGAAAACATGGATGAGTACAATGAAGAATTGCATCATGAAAAACATGCAGGTCCTGAAGGAGAGGTAAATGATGAAAACTCTTTCTCTACATTAGGATTTCCTATTGGTGATCTTCCTAGAGGGGCAGCCCGCATGAAGAACATTCCACTCTCAGCATTA
Organism: Picea glauca; assembly: GCA_000966675.3. Classification (NCBI taxonomy): domain Eukaryota; kingdom Viridiplantae; phylum Streptophyta; class Pinopsida; order Pinales; family Pinaceae; genus Picea; species Picea glauca. The sequence continues at coordinate 1,003,675 of JZKD02S1729853.1, read as the reverse complement.
CCTAACTTTCATGGTTTTTCTTCAGAATATCCTGATGAGTTCCTTTTTGAGTTTGATATATTATGCAGAAGTTATGATTACATTTCCAATGCTAAAAAATTAAAACTATTTCCAACAACATTGAAAGGAAATGCACTAAGATGGTTCATGAGTCTTGGGGGCCATGTAATCACAACATGGGACCAAATGAAACAAAAATTCCTAAACAAATACTAGGACTATTGCCGAACAAGAGAAAAAAGGGAGGAACTATTTAAGATGATGCAGAAAGAGGATGAAAATTTGGAGGACTTTGTAGAAAGGCTACAATATAATCTACAAAGATCCAGTCACCCCAATGTAA
>JZKD02S1729853.1:949454-989985 GCA_000966675.3 Picea glauca | reverse complement strand
TTTGAGTCTCTTTCTTACATGGGAAGACTATACATGTGAGTGTGTAGGGGAAATTTGGACATTTGGGTTAACTAGTGGAGGAGGAGCACATAGAGACAAATTGGGCCAACCACGAAGTTGGGAGAATGTTGGGTGAACAATTTCTTGTCATCGGTCATTTTCAGGGACGTCAGGTTGTAATGAGACATGAGGGGGGACAGGGATACTAGGGACATGTTGGGGTTGGAAGGGAGGCCTTTCTGGCCTAGGTTGGACTACCCCTTGTCCAATCCAAATTAAAAAACCAGCTTGGAAGAGCTGTTTTAACTCTTGTGGATCTGCATCAAAATGTATCGAAAATCTAGCCCTTCTAGGGCATCTATTCCAATTCCCTCTGCCCCTGTTATTTAATCCATGGCTTCCTTTGCTAAAGAAGCTCATCATGTATGCAACGGTCATTAGCAACTAGCTTCTTAAACAAACCATACATGACATCTCTTTAATATGAAACAAAGTTTGGCTCAACAATCACATTAGACCCATGCAATCCAATCCATAAAATTCATTTAATACTTGTCAATGAGCAAGGGGTGAATAATGGTTCTGGGATATCTGAGGGGGTTGTATTGAGAAAAAAAGTGATAAAATGAAAGGTAGTAAGAACATGATTACTCCTCAACAAATCATTAAACAATGAATTGTGTTGCAATAACAAAATGTATCAACTGTGACCCATCTTTGTGTCATCCTTTAACTGTTGTAATACAAAGTTTCCATTTAATTTTAATTTAATTTTAATTTAATTTTAGGAATAGGGCATGCAAAGTGAATCTGGGATTGTGAGGGGATTCGTAATGAGCGAAAAAGTGAGAAAATGACAGGGGATGATAATGGATAATGTTCATAAAACAAATTAAATAATCAATAATCATAACTCTATATTAAAATCAATCGAAAAAGCACCAACATTCACTGTTTCTCAATTTTATAGCAAACTGTATGTTGTTCCAATAATTAACTTTCCCATAATTTCTCAATTCATAATAGTCTGTGCAATCATAACTTATAAAAAAAACAACCTTTCCATTCAACAATCTTGATTAACAAAGTGTTCATCCTTTCTTTCTTTTCTTTCCTTTAAAAAAAAATAAAAAAAAAATGCACAACAATATGCTTGACATCTATCCCTGATAGTCCATAATGCATCAAGATAACAATCAACATTCACTGTTTAACAATTGGGCCCAATTAAAATATACACGAGTCTCTTTTTAAAATGTGAATATACTTCAAAGCATGCCCGATTATACACAACCTTCATCATATCAATCACAAAACCTTGAAATGAAACAACAATCAACCAAAAAAATAAACCTCGAGGCTTATCTCTATGGGTATCAATTCCTTTTAAAACCATTGGTAATATGTACGATGATCCAATAATATATATGAAGCGAACATAACCAATTACACACAGGTATCATTTTTTTAAAACTGGCCATAACCCTGATCGGGCCTAGCAAAAACCACACAGGTGTCTCCATATGCAATCAAGAACACACTGGTAAAAACATAGTGAGTGAAACCATAATGAAAACAAGGCAGCTCTCGACTATATCCAAGTGCTTCTTTTCATTTGTAATTGTTCAACCAAATTTATCATAGAAGGATGGGACAGGGACTCGACGGAGAACCTCCATAACCATTTCACTGATAAACCAATATTTGACAACCCAGAAGATGCCCGAAGGGAGCAAAGATAGTTGGAATCTAAATCATACTCTGTCAAAAGAAAATGCAGGGAGACAACAAGAGCACGCTCATATTTTAACAATAACACAGAGAGTTGATGGTCTTCCAATATTTCTATCAACCATAAGCAAAAATACCTTTCGAAAAAGTCACAATAGTGAGCCACATAGTCTTCTTATTACTCCCAGTATAGGCAATGAAACCAATAAGTAACCCCCAAGGATGGAAAAGACAGGTAGGGTAAAATAGCTAGCGCACATAGTTCCTTTAACACTTGCAGAGGAGAGGCGCAATTTAATTGAATAGTGGCAGTTATTAAAAGAAAACATAGATATATAACATCCCTATCCATTACTTAAGAGCCAAACAACTTGACAACAACACCATTAAGGATGCACACATTCTTTTGACAGAACTCCAAGATATAACTTGCATGAATCCACAACCATACAGGCATGTATTAATGCTAGGGTCACCCAAGACTGGATCTTGGGATACTTCAGTGAAAAGACAATAAGAACGAGACAACGACCATGACTTGGGATTTGAAGAAAAAACACAACAAATTTTGGCAATCCCTCTATGACTGGGTAAGGGTTACAATCATGACTGTGAGGGAATGAAGTAACCGATGGTAATACATAGAACGAAACCATCCATCATCAACGCAAAGAGATATGAACCACCATTCACTTATTATTCTATAGAGACCCATCATGATACTAAACTGACTGAGAAACCAGTCAATGTGCAACTTGAAATACCCAATTCTTTTTCTTGCAATCCCAAACATTTTACAGTCATCACAGAGAGCTATAACACACATATACACATTTGAAATTCTCAAGAACACATAGAATCCAAGCATCGCTGAGCCGTCATTTGTTCATACAATAGAGAATACCTCATGGATGGAGAGAAAAAGAATCATACCTATGGAAAAACTCTTAAATGGCGAGGCTGAGCCTTCTTCCTTCCAAGAGCCTGAAAATGTGGAGCTTCACAACCAATAGATCAAAAAATGCAACAAAGGAACAAAGCTAGGGTGATGAATGATAGGGAGAGTATGGAGTGAATTGTAGTAAATGCACAACACATCGATCACCTGACCTATTCACTTCGAAGTACGAGATATCCCAACAAGCATTACATTCACCAATCAATTAAACCATGTGTTCAATGTTAAATCATAGCAACTGTAAATTACATGCTCCTCATAACCATAAAAATGTTTTGGATCGCAAAAAGCATTCCACAAAAATGCTTCATCCACTTGTTATCATGTCAAATGAAACCAAGACCACATCATAAAAAATGTAGGACTATGTAGGCAACATAAAAAATAGTAGAAAAACATATATAATATGTCTATCCTTGCGCCTCTTGTATACAAGGGGGTCCCACCTACTACTATTATATTATTAGCATAGTTTAAATAAAAGGTCTTTAGCAATACTTTGTGGGCAGAATTCATCGTTACGATTTTAATCATCAACAAAATGGTGACTCCACAAGGAAATCTGTTTCCAACAGATTAAGAACTTAGAATGTCTGGTTTCGCAGACCAAGTAACATTAGATCAAGAAGATATAAATTGGAATGATTATGAAATAGGGGGAAGTGAGCGGATTTAATGGAAAAATGACTGGGAATTTGGGAGTAAATCATGAAAAGTGAAGTATGAGGGGGTTTATCCCTATAAGCATAATCATTCAACTATAATTTGTTCTTGCCTTCAAGGAGAAAAAATTTCTGAACTTTCTCTTTTGAATCTCGAAATGGATGAAGAAAAGGAAAGCAAAAGTGGGATAAAACCAACTATCTCATAAAATAGCAGTAAAAGAAGATAACAATTTCAATGATGCCTTCAAGGGGAGCATCATGACAGATGTGTAATCTTGATTTTTATTGAATAACAATACTTTGCAGAAGTGTCACTGTGGAAAAATTGATCCAACATTTTATTTTTGAAAAAAATTGAAGTCAAAAGAACAAAAGAAAGAAATGTCATAACATAAATGAAACAACAAAATTGAAATAAGCAGAAATGAAATGACATAAAATAAAATAGAAGTAATGGAAAACTACTAATGTAAAAGAAGAAATGAAAACTACTATAATACAGAACAATCCAAACAACATTAAACTCTTCAAGTTGGTTCCACGTAATTTTTTAAGTGGGTGGGAACTGTTAGTGCTGTAGGAAAACAATGGCTCCTGTAAGTCCTTTAGAATATAAGAATTTTCACCCAGGACAAAAGTGATCTTAAAAGGACCCAGCCATAATTTTTGAAACTTTGAATGTATTCCTCTATTAGCATGAGCTAAATCCCACAAAAATACGTTCTCATTGACTTTAAATTTGACAGCTTTGACACTCTTGTTGAAATATTTTTTAACAGTCTGATGTCTTCTCTTTATATTACCCAAGGAAAACGTCCTTTGCTCCTCTAAAGTCAGGAGTGCATTCATTCTTTGAGAAACATCAGAAGAATTTAATTCTCCAACCTGTAGCATTAAACTTAAGGAGGAAATTTCTATCTCAGTAGGAAAAATGGCTTCTTGACCATAAAAAATATGGAAAGGAGTGCAACCAATGCTCACCTTAGTGGTAGTTTGATCTGCCCAAAGGGTGTAAGTGAGGAGAGTGTTCCATTGACGAGGCTTATCTTCGATAAGCCTTTTGATAATTCTCATGAGATTCTTATTGGTAGACTCGATCTGCCCATTTCCTTGGGCGTAATAAGCTGATGAGGTAAAAATTTTAACCCCCAAGTTAGCTAAAAACCGGGTCAACTTAGCAGAAATAAAAGCGGGACCATTGTCTGTAATAATTTCCAAAGGAAGACCAAATATGGAAAAAATATTATTTTCAAGGAAAGAAATCACCTGCTCATCTGCCAAATGTTTAAGTGGGACAAAATCAACCCATTTTGTAAAATAGTCTGTGGATTTCAAGATAAAGACTTGTCCTACTGAAGACGGAGGATTAATAGGACCAATAAAGTCCAAACCCCATTTTGAAAAAGGAAAGTCCAGGAGGATAGGTTGTAATGACATGGCTGAAAGGTGTTCTTTCCCATCAAATTTCTTGCACTTGTCATAAGATCTTGAAAAAACATAAGGATCACAAAAGATTGAAGACCAATAGTATCCTTTTCTGATAATCTTAAAAGCAGTGGTTTTAGAAGAAAAATGACCTCCTACATGAGTAACAGAATTTGAAGAAACATGAGTTTCTTGCAACAGTTTTTGTGCTTCCTCATTGTTTACATAACGAATAAACATACCATCGATAGATATTCTAAACAAGAAGTCTCCTATAATGACGTATCTAGTAGATTCGAGACAGAGCCTTCTTCTTTGATGAGTGTCTAGGTTATCTGGACATCTTTGATTTTGCAAATAGTAAACCAAATATTTATACCAAGCATGTTCAGACACATGAAGGATTTGATTATCAATGTAGAACAGTGCTGATAGAGAACTATCATGTTCATCAATTTCTTCACTAGTTTCAACATGCTGAGCTAAGTGAAGGGATAAGTCGCGTCCCTTGATGGTGTTAGAAGTCATGATAGTTAAATCATGCTCTTGGATCTTGGCAAGCCAATGTGAAAGCTTCCCTGAAAGGTATGTTTGTGAGAGAAAAAACTTGACAGCGGGTAAAGGGACATTTACCAACGTCTTCTTACCTAAGATGAAGTGGCGAAAATTTTCAACAGCTTTAACAAGAGAAAAAACTTGTTTTTCAGTAAAATAATATTTAAAATCATCATCAGACAAGCTTTGACTCATGTAAGCCATTGGTTTTTGGTTACCTTGGTCATCACCTTGCATGAGGATAACAAAAACTGCTTCCTCTATGGCATTAGTATATATCATAAATTCTTTCTCAAAATTCGGCTTTGCCAAAATCGGTATGGAACTGATTGCCTTCTTGATCACTACAAAAGCATTTTCAACGTCATTTGTCCAAGAAAAGGAACGATATTGCTTAAGAAGAATATAAATTGGCTTGACCATTACGACAAAATCAGGAACAAACCTACGAACAAAGTTAATAACACCCATAAAAGATTGAACCTCCTTCTTGGAAGTGGGAGCAAGCAGATTTATGATAGCAGCAATCCTTTCAGGATCAATGATTATTCCTAAATCAGAGACAATGTGTCCAAGGACCTTGCCCTTGGTAACATCGAAAATAGACTTAGAAGGATTTAGAGAAATGCCAAATTTCCTTCATTACATGAAAACTCTTTTAAGATGACCAAAATGATCTGATCGGTTTTTAGAGTACACAGTTAAGTCATCAAGATAGATCTAAATAATCTTTCCGATCAAATCATCAAAATATATTTGCATAGCTCTTTGAAAAGTGGCACCTACATTAGATAATCCAAAAGGCATACATTTGTAAGAAAAAGTGCCCCAACTAGTAATAAAAGTGGTTTTATATTTACCTGCCCTTTTTACCTTGATTTGATTGTAACCAGAAAAACCGTCAATTAAGGACATCATTTTTGACCCTGCAACTTGCTGCAAAATCATTTCCATATTAGGGAGAGGAAAGTGATATTTTATACCACCCCAATTCAATGCGCGGAAATCTACGCTTAATCTGATTTGACCAGTTGTTTTCCGAATGGGAACCAAATTGGAAACCCATTCATAATACTTAACTAGAAAGATGATCCCAACCTTCAAGCGTTTTTCAAACTCCTTTCAAATAGTTGCTTCCAGTGCAGGGTTAATGGAAATTTGTTTTTTCCTAACTAGTTTTATGCCCTCCTTGATAGGAATGGCATGTTGTATAAGAGCAGGATCAAAACCACGAAGATCCTCATAAGAGCAAGAAAAAGCATCTTGAAATTCACCAAGAAGCCTAGAGAACTTCAATTTTTCTTCAACAGAACATTGGGCACCTATTTTAACATTCTTTGGAAACTCGAGTGTTCCAATGTTCAAGGAAATGGTTTCACCCACTTTCCTTTTTGACTCCTCTTCTTTATGTTTTTCTTTGTTGCATACATCACTCGATGAAAATGAACTTTCTAGACATGTCAAGCCTTTAGGAATGTTGTTATCTTCCATTGATATAATTTCCTTAGGCTTATAAGGTTCATTTTGAATGAAGCATAGATGCTCTCATCACTAGGGAACACCTGTCATGAGTCTATATTGTCAGGGATGTGTGTATGATACAAAGATTGAAAGGTACAATCAGGTATTTGTGGGAGAAGTTGTCGATTAGGAGAGGCTGCAAAAACAGCTAACCAGTCAGCCATTGTTGGCACATGGGCAGACCCAGGGTTCAATGCTTAACAATAAACCAACAAAACCCCAACTACCGACCCTTTAGGCAACACCTACAAAGCAGGCGAAGTCTCACCTGAGGTAGAAGCAAGGGGGGTTACAGGACACAGGTGTTTGTAACCAAGCTGGGACACAGATCTGTGATAATAACACTTTGCAGGGTATTCTATTAACACTTAGAATATGACATGCATTAGTTCATTAGTTTTATTAACATTGCAGAACATACTTAAAGATGGATCGACGCAGTAACTAGGCACTTCAACCACTTAGCACATAGCACTGATTTAGATCTAACATTAATTTATCTTTAACACAAGTAAAGCACTAAGCATCAACATATCTATCTATCATGCATAATAACCAAAGAATTGAGCATATTCATAACATAAACAACACAACACAAAGAAAACCAAAGACACAAGATATAAGTGGTTCACCCTAGTGTGAGGCTACGTCCACCAACCACTTCGCCTTCTTTATTATTTGTCTAGATCTTACAGTCATTTTCTTCTGTGCACTAAGTCAGATAGTTGATCTTCACACTAGACATGAGATTTGTGCACTGAGCACCAGATCCTCCTTCCAAAACTAGGTCAAGGCACCGAGCCAACTTCTCTATCAAGCATAGAGCCTTAACACATATACACTCTGTTGCACAAAGCAGCTCAAAACTACTTGCACTTAGCTCCGCAAGCTCTATTTATACAATACTTTCTTATTTATTTATAGTTTTACAACCCATTACAAAAATGCCTAGACATGGGAAAATCCCATGGGCTGACATCCCATAAACCCATTCCAAAACCCCTAGAGAATCCCTCAAAACTGGTGAGATTCATGATCTCCGCTCCGCCTGGGCACTCCATATTAGAACAATGTGTCGAATTCCAAAAGTGGTCGAAACTTGACCAAGGTTTCCTCAAAACTTGGTTGAGGTCCAACAGGCCCCCAACACTCACCTGTGACTCGTCCCGAGTCACTTAGGTTTGGTTAATGTTGCTTCGAAGGCCTCGAGCTTAACTCCAACTGCCTCGACTTTCTGCTTCACTTGAGCCTCCTACTCAGTGAGCTCCTATATCGTCTGCTCTATAATAAGCCCTTCTAGGCATTGTTCCACTGTTGCAACCACTTGGTCTAATTGCGAGCCATGTCCCTCAATTTCTTCGAACACCTTGTAGGCTTCATCTTGCATAGGTTGTAGCTTCTGCGCGACTTCCATAACCCTGCCCTAGAGGGAAGTGATCTATTATTGCACTGCGCGCTATTATTGAGACCTCTTCATTCCTTCAACTGTGATGATTAGCTTCATTTGTGCCTATACTGACAATGCATGTTTTTGCGCCTCCTATAACTGTTCTTCCATCTTCCTTAGCTACGGATCCTCTATGAGGTGTTCATATGTTTGTGCAATTCTATCACTCAACTATTTTCATTTTGAGGTGAGGGCTCTAATTCTTACAATTGTATTCTTAGCAGTCTCCTCCCTCTGGTCACACACCTCATGCAGAGTGATCGGTACTTCTTGGGCCACCAATTATGTTATCCTCGCCTGAAGCTGCTAGAGGGTCTCAACGAGCTTCACCACTTGAGCCTGGACCGACTGCTATTCCTCCTGTACCAAACCTGGTACAGAGAAACATTCCTTACTAACTACTTCTTTAACTATGACCCGTTCTACGAGCAACTGATCCTTTTCTCTCTATAGCTAGACTTTTTCCTTCTGGAGCATTGCCCTAAACTCTTCTCTTTCACTTTCGTAGGCAGTTATACTATACTGAGATACTTGTAATTGTTCTAAGTCTTCATCTTTCTCTTATTTCAAGGCTTATGTAGCCTTCTCCTTCTTTTCCTGGACTCTCTGAAGTCAAGCTTCTGTCGCATCCATGAGTCTTCTCAATTGGGATGGTTCATCCCCCAATTCTGTAATCTTTGTCGAGGGAGGTGCAGTAGGTACTACATGGATAGCTTGATATACTAATTCCTTTAGTTCCTTTTATATACTTCCATATATCTCCTCCTTCTTCTCTCCATATCTTTGCAATATGTCCTTAGATGCATCCTCCATAGCTCCTTGGACCAGACTGATATCATCCTCTATGAGCATGGCCTCCAACTAGGGCTTACTGGCGCACGTCTTCTTCCTTGATGAAGGTTTCTTTGGAAAAACCTTCCTCTTCCATGGTGTCTCCATTCCAACAAGGGGATCCTTAGGTGGTGTAGCTTTGCCTCCTCCTTTCTCTTCTTCTCCTCCATCTCCTCCTCCCTGTCCATTTGCTTTGTCTTCTCCTCCTTGTAGCGAGCCAGAACCATTATATTCAGAGGCATTTTCCTCCTCATCGCTCTCTATATCCTATAATTCTTCCTGCTTTTTCTTCCTCTTCGTCCCATTGTACTATCCGACATGCTCAACTTGGGTGACTATGGGGCTTCCTATGGTGTCAGTGTCAAAGAGTTTTGCATGAACGACAGGCACAAGAAATTCCTCCAGTCACTCCTTTGTGATTTGCTCCATTTCATCATATGTTAGCTTGTAGTATGACTATAACTCTTCCTTGTTCTCATCTCTGTGCACAGTGATATAGATAAAATGAGGATCTGCGTGGAACTTTTCTATTGGTCGATACTGGTGCAGGGTGCATGGTGTCATGCACGGAAATGATTCAATGTCAACCTTCAATTGCTAATAGTATGCATGAAACAAAGCATTGGACTACCACTACTTCGTCATGTTGTTAGTGTACCATAAGGTTGAAAACCAAGCAGCCAATGACTCTGAGGGTTCGATCTCTGGGAAGGTGGCTCCTTCAGGCATTTTCCAAGCTATAAATGCGATCAAAACGATCAACCAATTGTAGTGGAATTTGTATCCCAAATCCTGGGCTTCACAACAATCTTTCTCAATTTCATTGACGAGGTAGCTCACCCAGTTCATCTGCATGCCTTCCACACATTTTCCTGCGAGGTCGACCACGAACCCGGTGACCTATGTGGGGCAGTTCTTTCTTATGTTCTTTCCATCTACGAGTTGGAAAGCGAGGTGCACTGTTCCATCCTATATAGAGGCCACCTTGTAGCCTCACATTCTTTTCCCAACTTCTCTATAAGCTTCCTTGATGCATTGTGCCAGGGAGTGGTCTGAGGCCTTCCCTAGATAAAACTTCTGAGGGTCAGGTCCCTTCATGCTTAAGCTTGTAATCTATTGGATTAGCGCTGGATCCACGGTAATCCTTCGGTTGAGCCACATATATCCACCATGATAGCACGACAGGAGGAGCTTAACGCAAGCGTTAACTTCCTGGTGGCAGCCAAAATGGGGAATCTTCATCACATTCATCATAGTGGACTGTGTCAATCCCTTAATCCATGGTTGTGAGATGAGGCGAGGTTTCTTCCCAGTTGACTTCGTGAGATAGAGATGCAACACCAACATGACATATTTTTTTCAGTATCCCAAGTTGAAATCGCTATTCTTCAGTAGTGGGATCTGTCCTAACTGACTCCAAACTATGTTTATTCCTTTCACAATGTACGTGGTGAACACGATATACTCATAATCTTGGGGAATAATGTCATGGTTAACGACACCAACCAAAGGTGGGATATACTTTGGCAGGATGGATGGAATCTGCTTCGCATTAGCCAGATCACTGCGATGCTTACTTCGCTGCTTAGTTACAGGGTTAACACGGCTAGAACAATGTCCAGTCGAAGGGGAAGCCTACAGTCCCCTAGTCGACGACGCCTAGATGCCTTTGGATATCATCCTGTTGGCCATTATCTTCCCGAGGACATCCTCAATAGAATTCTCTAACTCACTAGGTTCGCCCAACATTCAAACTTTTAAACAGACGGGTCGGGGTAGGAAAACATACAGGTGGGTAGAAAAATGGACAAGCGAGGTCTTCTCTCAAATAATAACAGACTGCATAGCTCGACACACAAACAATTCTCTTCTTGGCTTAGTTAATCACAGGTGGAAAAAAGTGGTCTCGGTGCAACGACCAACGAGTTAAATAAGCGAGGCATTGTAACAAATTATTCCAACGGCCAGGAATGTTTCCATTAATGTGAATCTGTCCATTATGGCATGGTCTTAATGTCCAGAAGTGGTCCATCTGCCCATAAATGCATTTTCTAGACATTCTGGAGCGTCGTTCTAACGGTCGGGACACCTCCAACGGTCATATAGCTTCTTCGGGGTGAAGTCCCTTTCTGCGCGGTCCTGTTGTTCCAACGAGGTTCAAATCCGATGAACCTGCCTCCTGTAAGGTTCCATTCTGGAAAGTCTTCCATCTGGTCTCTGTAGCTTCTTGCATCTTTTCCAACTTAGCTTTCTTTTTATTGAGCTTCCTTGCCTTCTTTCATGTGATCTAAGTCTCTCTAACTGTTTTAGGAATCCTCTTTCCATTCTTATTCTTATCTTCCTTTAGTGCAGTGGCTTCGCACTGTTGAGGTACCCTCAAAGGATATGAAGTTAATATCCCTTCTCTTAATACTTCTAGGGTTGATATACTTATTTCTTGCATAGATATGTTCTTCAAGCCTTCTTGCATTCTTTCAACCTTGACAACTAATTCTCTTGCCTTCTGTTCCTCCTGCGTTGTTACTTTGTTCTGTTTCTTTGACGTATCCTCTCATTCTTCTATTAGTCGATCTATTTTTCTAGCTATGAAATCCCTTAGTTCTTTCTTTTTCTTTTTTGTGGCCTCTTCCTCTGCTTTCCTTCTGATTTGATCTTTCTCAATCCAAGTCTTACCTAGAAAAAGTAGGAAACAAACATTGTCCCCAATAAACTTAATGACTTCAAATTCCTCTTCAGTCGATGTTCCATGAACAATAATAGGTATATTAGTAACTCTTCCACATTGGGTTATCATATTTCCCTTAAACAAGCCTATCCTTCCCAATGAAGGTACCGCGGTAGTCTTTCCCAAAATTTCCCAAGTGTCTTCTATCATAATATTCACTTGTGTTTCTTCATCCAAGACATAGTCTATGTCAAAGTCTTCTATTCTTGCACTTATGAGATGTTTTACTTTCAGAATCTCTGATAAACTAACATCTTTGTGAACACCCATCATTTCTTTCAACTACACTAATGTAGTCTGAAATTCCTCTGATCTGTTCTCTTTATGGCTTCCTAACATGCCCTTAGTCTCTTGAATTACTTCATAGTTTTCTTGTCTCATGTTCATCTTTTTGACTTTAGCGATCATCATTGGACAATCCTCAACCTCATGACCAACAATATTACAAAAAAGACAAATAGGACCTACGCTAGGGCATTCCTTAGCAAGATGTCCCAGTCTTCTGTAGTTATAACAGAATGTCAATCCTCTTTTTCTTTTAAACGTTCCCCAACCTCTTATGTATTGCGCACTAGGATCATAGTATTGGACCTGCAATCTACAAAAAAAAAATCTAGGTTCTTGCATCCACTTATTAATCCAAAAATTCTTTCTATGCATAGGAATAACATATATTTCTTCATTTCCGTTAGGTTTACTCAAATCAAATCTTTCTTTCAACTGTGTCCTAGCCTTCAGACTAGGACATAATCTATTAAACATACTTAAGTTCATGCTTTCAAAACAGAAATGTTCACCTATCTTACTCTTGTCAAAGCACAAAGATTTACCTCTTTTAAGATCTTACCTCTTTTCTTCAGATCAAATTTCTCTCATAGAATAAAGCTTCATAAGTTAAGTAGAATATTGCGCACTTCAGCAGCAGATCTACGCACTGAGCTTCTCTTTTCTTTACTTTAGTATATAACAATTACAGTTTCAGGTCCTGACAATGGAACCATTTGTTCGCACAGGGGCATACCCAAGGTTCAACACTTAATAACGCACCAACAAAACCCCGACTACCGGCCCTTTCGGAAACACTTGCGAAGCATGCGAAGTCTCACCCAAGGTAGAAGCAGGGGGGGTTACAGGACACAAGTGTCTATAACCAAGTTGGGGCACATATCTGTGATAATAACACTTTGCAGGGTATTCTATTAACACTTAGAATATACATGCATTAGTTCATTAGTTTTATTAACATCATAGAACATATTAAATATGGATCGACGCAGTAACTAAGCACTTCAATCACTTAGCACATAGCACTGAGTTATATCTAACATTATTTTATCTTTAACACAAGTAAAGAACTAAGAATAAACAAATCTATCTATCATGCATAATAACCAAAGCACTGAGAAGATTCATAACATAAATAGAACAACACAAAGGAAACCAAAGACACAAGATATATGTGGTTCACCCCAGTGTGGGGCTACGTACACCAACCGCTTCACCTTCTTTATTATTCGTCCAGATATTACATTCATTTTCTTTTGTGCACTAAGTCACAGAGCCAAGCTTAGCACCAGACATGATATTTTCACATTGAGCACTAGATACTCCTCCCAAAACTAGGTCAAGGCACAAAGCCAACTTCTCTATCGAGCACAGAGCCTTAACACATATACACTCTGTTGCACATAGAAACTCAAAACTACTTGCACTTAGCTCTGCAAGCTCTATTTATACAATAATTTCTTCTTTATTTATAGTTTTACAACCCCTTACAAAAAGGCTTAGACATGGGAAAATACCATGGCCCAACATCCCATAAACCCATTACAAAAACCCTAGAGAATCCCTCAAAATCAGTGAGATCCGCAATCTCTGCTCCACCTGGGTGCTCCATCTTCGAACAATGTGTCGAAGTCCAAAAGTGGTCCAAACCTGACCAAGGTTTCCTCAAAAATTGGTCAAGGGAAAACAACCATTGATTTCAATTCCCTTTTAACATGAGTGATTTTGAAAGATAGTAAGTTCGAGATAACTGCCCAAACAGTTTGGGTGTATAGTTTCATTAACTTGTTGCTAGGAGAGTATATCTTAAGTACAAGGTTTACAACAAGTTCAAAATCCCCAAAAACTGTAAGGTGACCACAACCCATATTATAGGCATTTTCAATTCCTAACAATAATGCTTCAAATTCAGTGACATTGTTTGTGCAAGCAAACTCTAACCTATAGGAAAAGCTATGAATTTTACCCACAGGAGAGTATAAGATAATACCAACTATGTTTCCTTCATTGGAGCATGAACCATCAAAGTGCATATGCCACATCTTGTCTTCTAAGTCTATTTGTTTCAAGGTAGTGTTGTCCTCATCGAAAAATATGGAATACACGCCTAAGTCTTCCTCGACATAATTCACATTAGGCTGAGGGACACTTTCTATGTAAGGTGAAATTCTCCCCTCTCTTAGGACTATGATTTTTTTACCATTCCGAGGAACAAATAAGTGTGTCCCGTCGAGTGAGAGGTATCCACCCGTCAAATCTTGCCAATCTCTTACTAATATGATCGAGTAGTTACTCATTAGCATATCAATAACCTAAATATCAAGGGTTGTCCTTATTTCAGGGTGCACGCACAAAACCAAGGTCACGTCCTTGATTTCACCTATGATCATTTGTTGTAGACTATTATAAGAGAGCATGCTTCTGGCATTTTCATTTTTACAAGACAAGCCTAGCTCTTCCATAATAATATTCGACATTACACTTGGGCTTGAACTGCCATCAATGAGGCAACAATGGGCAATCTTATCCATAATCTTTATAGAAATATAAAACGAGGTTTTTTTTACAGGGTGTCTAAAGTTAGGTACCCCTACTTTATTTATATACGGATCCTCTTCATCTATCTCTTCATAGAGGTTGGATACAACATAAGCTTTTACTTCCATGATATTTTTTATATGTTTTTGTTGTTCAAGGATGACAACCATGTCTAGCAGGGTTGCATCTGCTTTGATGTTGGCCAACTTATTTAGAATGTTGTATTTTGAAGAGGGAAGAGGGGAGGTAGTTCCTTGACTGTCAGGAGCCTCAAGAACCTGAACAGTAGCAACTGGTGAATATGAGTTTGGGCTAGAAGAAGTGCGAGGAGTATCATATTTTCTTTTGGGTGCTATAGCGGGAAACCCCCCTACGAACTACACTAGGGTTCTAAATTGCAGGCAAAGATAACCGTCTAAAGTCTCCTACTTTTAACAACTATCCCAACATTACGCCACAATCATACATAAAATACAAAGTATAGGGATCTGGTAGGCTTACCTTAAACCCTGCGTCCGGTGTTAATCCCTTTGCGTTCAGTTGTTTCTTGACTGTAGATATCCTCCCAAGGCCAACCTGCATTCACCAAAAGAAAAAAAAGAAACTACAAACATGCATTCTATATATGGATTAGTGGTTTAGATATCTTAAAAAAATATAAATAAATCATAAAGCTTGAAGACATCATTTGGCGGGACAGAAAAAGTACTTCTTTATATTAATCTCACAAAGTCGCTTACAATATGAGACTGACAACTGCTCCTTGAACTCGGTCCTGGGATCCTCTTCACCATGCACCAACTTATTCCACGTATTCTTCTCCTCTTCAGTTCTCTCTAGGGAAATGGCAAGGGTTTGCAATAGAGGAAAAAGGGTTGGAATAAGGAATTCTGGCTCAAACTCACAACGTGGTTGCAAAATATTGGGGCAAGGGGGAATACTGAAATGGGCAGAGTTTCTTTGCTCTCATGCTTCTTTTAGGAATGGGATCCCAACACCTTCTTTTATATTCCTAAAATATAGTTATTCGGTTGGGTGACCAGTTATGGGCAGTCAATTGGTTGGGAAACTACCCAAAATCTCGTATCCCTTTGCAACTTTTTATTTTTTGCAATTTTTGTGAGTATACGTGGGTTGTAATGGTGCAGCTAGCATACGTACAGGAGTTGTAGAGGTGAAACGAGCATGTGTATGTGGGTAGTAATGATGCAGGGTGCATACATCTTCAAAAATATGTTTTTTTAGAAGAACTGTTCAGTGATGGCTTGGCAAAAATAGCAAGTAAGATGGCTTGATGCCAGGTATGCATGTAAGGTGAAATTTAGGGTTATAACAGACGCCCCCTAATGTGTGAGGTCATAAGAGCATATGATGGATGAAATACATTAAAAATATTCAGCGACATACGAAGCGAGTGAGCCCAAGGACCAGAGTTCAGGAGGTTCCATCTGCAAAATAATAATTTGTCTCACTGAGGCGGGCATACCCATGCTCGGGATGAAATAAAATCATGGTTTCCAATCAAAGACACTGCAGATCCATGTCATATAACTATATAAAGTGTAGCCACGAGCAATACACAATGGAACTACATCTCAAAATCGAATATATACATGTATAGTATCCATCTTCAAGAAGCTAATGATGCCTGATGGCTGGAGATGAGGCCTTCAGAGCTCGAGGAACAACTTCAAGATCTTCAAAACTCGGGTAGGAGTGTAATATGAGTGTACGAATTTACTACCCAGAGGTCTTCGATGGCTTGTCGGGAACAGACAAGAGGATCTCGGTGATTAGGCAGAGAACTTCATTGATTTCAAACAAAGACTTGATTGGACTTTTGGGATGGTCAGGCATGAGGACAAGAGACAAACTATAGAAGGGACGACTCAAGCTGGGTAAAAATTTCCTTAGACAATAGCATGACAAATGATGAGACTCAAGTAGCATGGAATTGACATAAGTTCACGATGCAGGAGGCAATGCAAACTCTCCATATGTTTGGAAGAATAACCAAACGGAGGAGGACACAACTCTATGTAGCGAGAACAACTTCCTAAGGTCATATTAAATCCCAGAGCTTGACGAAAAAATGGAAGGATGTGATTTGTCCAAGGGTGACTCATTGTGCTTCCAACAAAAAGAAAATACTCTTCCCTTCCTCTTTTGGGTGTATATTTGATTTTTTTTTCTTTTTCAATAATTATAGAAAGCTTGAAAAAGAATAAAAGAATGCTACGTTACAAAGGAGGAACGACTATCGCAAACATACTAGTTCCAGGTGCAAGGAACACACTGATGTTTAGAGAAAGGAGATATATGCAGGAAAAGGACACTCGGGAAAAATCCTCCATGGTTCAAGGTGTCAAGACGCAGAGGCAAAGTGCTACAAGGATTGCATATAAGGCATGCTTCAGATGGTTCAGTTGAGAGGAACATGGAGCCAGAATTAGGCCAAATACGCAGGAATGAAAATGCAATTGATAAGAAACAATGATAATGTCCTTCGATGTAATTTTAACGAACCCAGAGAAGGTAATCTCGACGGTTTTTCATTTTTAGAGAGTCTTAAAAAGCATAAAAGAAGACTCCACTGGGGTACCTTTTTCGAAGGTAGTCTAGTCAGTTTGAAAAAGGGGTAAACTAGCACTGAAAAGATGTCTATTCAAAACCATTTTAACAAGTGTGAAAAAAGACAAGATCACTCAACAATATTTTCAATTTTAAGGAGTTTGAAAAGAGATTAACTATGGACTCACTGCCTTTTTCTAGATTTAGTCTCCCTAGCTCGGAAAAGTGAAATTTATTGAGGAGAACTCTCCCGACGAGATGAATCTCCCGAGGTGTACCTTTTTCCTCCTTATTTTATAGGCCGGAAAAAGGGGTAAACTCATGCCAGTAGATGTTTTTTGAACCAATTAACGAGTGTGAAAGAACAAGGTCACTCGGTGATCTTTTCACTTTTAAGGAGTCTAAAAAGAGATTAACTATGGAATCCGTATGGGATGTTCTTCTGGACCAATTTTACGAGTGTGAAGAAACAAATCACTCGACGATATTTTCATATTTAGGGAGTCTGAAAAGAGCTTAACTATGGACTCTACGGGGGTTCCTTTTTCATAAATTTTGTCCCTCAGGCTCGAAAAAGGGTTAAAATTATACCCGAGAATACTCTCCTAGTGAACCAAAGATCCTAGAGTATACCTTTGTTCGTACCATTGACTATCCAGACTGAAAAAGGGGTAAAATACTACTGGACAAACATGCCTTCAAATTTTAGTTTGGCAAGTGTGAAGGGCAACAAGATTTCTCGACAATATTTTCATGTTTAAAGAGTCTGAAAAGGGCTTAAAGAAGACTCATCTTTGTTTGGGAGTCCCGAGGGTGAGGTCAAGAGTGATGATGAGTCATGCAAAATGAGGCTCAAACTCGTAATCAGGAAAAAACTAATAAGGACACCTGATCCTATAGTCATTAACGACGACATGGATGCTAAAAGGAATGAGGATCTAACTAGGGCATCCATGTAAAGGCATTCTCTACCACTAAATTACGACAGTTCTAAAGAAGCAATGATGGTTCCGTGTCGCAACTCGATGGGGTCGATTCTATGGCAAAATGAAAAAGACAATGAGATGCAAAAAGTGGAGGTGGTCCTAACTTAGATGCAAAAAGTTGGAAAAATGAATTTCTACCAAAAGACCTTTAAAAATGACCCAACTCTCAAAAGGTTTCCCAATACCAAAAGTAACACGTATCGCAACATCCCATAAGAAAATTAAGAACCACACTAAACAATTTTCAAGCTAGAAAAAACAACAAAAGGGTCCAAAAAATGACAAAAAGGGGCTAAAAAAGTCTATAAATAGAAGTTGGCAGTTCATTATCACCATTGTAAATTCAGAATTGACCAAAAAGCCAAAAACACCCCTTTCTAAAAGAGTTGATTCCAGGAACTTCAGTGGAGGAAACGAACTTCTGATTGGACCAAGTAAGTATAAAACAACCCCTCTTGTAATTCGATACTTCTCTTTTAGTTCATTTTAGTTTTTTTGGGGGGCATGCACTCTTAAAAAGGTGTGGCCCTATGTGTATGCGGGTTGTCCAAGGACAAAACACGTATGCCTATGGGAAAAAAACAACCTGCCCACGTGCATACATGAATGTGATCAATAGAGCCCACGTACACCCCTAAACATATGGAAAAAAATTAAAAAGAAAGAGTTAACTCCCCTTTGAACTTGTCATTTTGCAGGATGTACGTTCATTGGAGAGAAAGGGAACATGAGGACATTGATTCTTTGGTCAAGGAAGACCCTATTTCTCTCACTGCATTAGCACAATGCATTTTGTTAAAATTCTTCCAGTGTCCATTCATGTGGGCACAACCCAGGTTGTTGAACGCCTTGGTAGATTACTGACACCTTGATGTCGACGCATTTATGCTCGAGGGAAATTCATTGAATCCAACGACTGAGGATATTTACTTTATGACTGGCCTCTCAAGGAGAGGGGAATCAGTCAACCTTCATGTTTTTCCTCCTAGGCCTCACAACATTGAGGAGTTGATTGGACTCCATTGTGAAGCCAACACAGATAAAGTGGGTTCTCAGGTGTTGATCCACAAGATTTCAAACCTATCACTGCAAGTGATGGTTTTACTTAGGGTGGATCACTGGATCCGCAGACTTACATCAGGCCTCTTGGGGGCACATGCATTGTGCGATTCAGTGCTTAAATGCATGAAGAGACAACTAACATAGTGTCGTGTGCGGAGAAACAAAAACTTTGGGTTCGGGACTATTCTATGTTCCTTTTTCTTCGAGAGGGTACCTAGTCTCAGTTTGTGAGAGATAGTATGAGGGCACCTGGCCTCTCTCCCAGCAATGAGCAGATGGGCAGTGTTGTTTCCGCGACAGGGGGGAGGGAGGACCATTCATGCCTTCGATGATAAATTTTTTGACTGGTGGTCTCGATAGATTCAAGATATAGAGGACTACCCCTTTGCCAGGATCAACTTCTCCAGGGATCCTGATATGTCCATACCTCTCGAAGCAGAACGATGAGAGATAGGTATATATATATATATATATATTTAATGTTATTTAATTTTTATTTCTTTTTATATATATCATTTTTATGCGTACCAGACTATGTGTCAACTATGTATCTGTTATGCATAGATGTGGGACCAGTGCATCCAACAGACTTCTCGAGGACTAGGAGGCATCCTCGACTAGAGGCAGTATCATCCGCAGCTGGTGGGCCAGCAATAGCGGGGGCACCTCCAGTCAGAGAGGCTGAGAGAGTTTTGAGGTAGGTGGAGCGGAACCTCACCGTGGTCACTCGCACAATCCCTATGGCAGAGATCAAGGATCTTCCACCATCGATGCAACCTCATGTAGTTGGGGTACCACGGACTTGGGTCCAACTCTTCCAGTGTTTAGCCAACATCGTTGTTCACTACGACAGGGCCAACAGGCCCCACCCTTAGCTAGGTTGGACTACTTATGTTCCGGGGGAACCTTTTGTATATTTTTAAGGGCATAAGCCCCGTGACTCTTACTAGACATATATTTTTGAGGCCCTTGTACCCACCTATGTAATCTGATAATTTTAATATATATATGCGTATTTACATATTTTTATGTCTTATGGATTACATTTATTTACAAATGTATTTACATGTGCGTGTGTGTGATTTTTCTTACATGTGTGCAATATGTCAATCTAATACATGATTAGCTAGAGTATCTGTGATTTTATTCAATCTCCTAGGAACATGGATATACGTAATGTAATAAAAAATTCATTCTAAGAGATGTACCCTAAGGAACCGTCAGTGTAGAGTAGGATCGTAAATGCGGTAAACCCCATTTAACTGGGACACAACCAGCTGAGCATGTAAGTAGACCCGGAGGTGAGAGATACCATGCGACAAAGATTGTGTTGTATTCGATAACATTGTTTGTGGAGTCACCTAAAAAAATACCTCCTGAAGATAGCAGCTGGCCCTGAGCTGTCAAAATCACCCAAGCTGTAGAAGCAAGCCTCTGAGTGTGTCAGCTAGTGACGTCCACAAAACCAACAAACACCTTTGAATTACTTGACATCTACCACAGTGAAAAAGATGACATCAAAAAGGGACACATTCATAAAACAAAAAAAACTAAAACTAACTGTATAAAAACTATACATATGTACAAGAAGTCACCCAAGGCAACCCACCTACGAGTAATACTTCTTGAGGTAGAGACTATTTCTAGGCTCCGCCAAAGCATTTCCCTCAAAGTCCACCAGGCCATAAGCACCCTTTTTTAGAACCTCCTTCACAATGAAAGGTCCGAACCACATGGGTTTGAACTTGCCTGCCCCTAGGGGATCCTTATCTTGGTCATAGACTAGGACAAGGTCACCTTCAAAGAAAATACGAGGATGAATGGACCGATCATATTGACACTTGACTCTTTGTTTGTGAGCCAATTTGGCCAAGGATGCATCCCGACGCTACTCATCGAGCTGTTCAAGATATAATAAACGCTCTTCAAGCGGTGAAGTGTCTGGCAATAACTATACTGGCAACTTTAGAGATGGGATATAACACTCTATAGGAAAACCTGCTTCCATCACGTAAATGATTTGAAAAGGTGAGAAACCAGTTACAGTCTTAACAAACGTTCGGTAGGCCCATAATGCCGAGTACAACATCGAATGCCAATTTGACTTGGCCAAATTGATTTTTCACTGCAGAATAGTCTTAAGGGACTTATTCAAAGGTTCCACCTGACCATTTGTTTGTGGGTAGTAGGGTGATGAATTCTCTTTCCTCAATCCAAGATTTGACTTTAACTCAGACATCATTTTATTTTGAATGTGACTACCATGTTCAGTGACAATCTCTCTCACGACGTCGAACATTGATATTATCTGGTTAAACAAAAAGAGAGTTGTTGTCTCGCCATCATCTTTGAATGTTAGCATAGCCTCGACCCACTTCTTGATGTAGTCTATTGCTATGATGATATAATGGTTCCCCCTTGCTGAAGGGGGGTTACATGTAGTGTAATAAATCCCCCACTTGGTGAAGGGACCAACTGTGATGACAGGAAACATGGGAGTAGGGTGTTCCCTCATCTTCCGAGAGAAGATCTAACACAGGTGGCACTTTTTGACGGATTCAACATAATATATGATCAATGTAGGCCAAAAGTAACCGGCTCATAGAATATTTTTGGTTGTTTCCAACCTAGACAAATGACCACCACATGCTCCAGTGTGGAAATCATTAAGCACGATTTCCGCTTCTTCATGAGTGATGATCAAAAACTACGCTCCAGGGGTCCGAAGACATGATCAAAAACATGTCTCCTTTAATAGGAGACTCTTTGGGTATAACATCAGTTGACTCGACCAAAAGTTTCACGATGAGTTTCTTAAAGACCATCAACTTTTTGGATTTCGCCGAAACAAAATCCAAGTCAAATTCCTGGAGGATAACTATCCATCTATTGATATTTCCATCGATTACATGTCATGTCAACACGTATTGAAACAGATTCACAATGACAATGACGGTGGTCTTGCGAAACAAAATGTAATGATAGAACCGTTGGACATCATGAACTGCTGCCAACACAAGTTTTTCAACGTGGGAATAATTGAGTTCTGGTCCAACTAGGCCTTGAATCAGTTAATAAATCATGTGTTCTTCAAGAAAACCATCCTCATGAACTAAGACCATACCAATGGTCGACTTTGTCGCAACCAATTACAATAAGAAATCTTTATTATAATTGGGTGGCTGAAGCAGAGGGGCAGACGTGAGAGCACATTTCAATGCTTCAAAAGAGCATTGAGTGGCTTCATCCCAATGAAAAGGAATGCCTTTCTTTAGTAAAGAGATGAAACCCTTTGTGATCTCGGCATAGTTTGCAATGAAATGCCGTAAAAAGTTCGCTTTTCCCTGCAAACTTTGAAGCTGAGGGACTGTGCATGGGGGAGGCAACTGAACTATCACCTCAAACTTTAGAGGATTGACCATGATTCCTATTTTAGAAACTATGAAACCTAGCAAACGACCCGATGTGACACAAAAAATGCATTTGTTTGGATTGAATCGAATCTGGTAGTAGCGACATTGCTCAAAGATAAGTCGGAGGTGCTTGGGATGATCAACTCTCTTACGAGACTGTGATGCTAAATCATTGAGATAAGCCTCGACTATGTGTTTGAGATCGTGGAAAGAAAAAGACATGGCCCGCTGGAAAGTAGCTCCAACATTTTTCAGACCAAAAGGCATCTTCCGATAAGTGAATGTACCCCACGGAAAAATGAAAGCAGTTTTGTGTTGGTATTCGGGCTTGATCTGTATCTGATTGTATCTCGAAAAACCATCCATGAAAGAAAAGACCTCTCAGCCTGCGCATTCATCAACAATCTGGTCGATAAATGGGGTGGGGAAATTATCCTTTGGACAGGCCTTGTTCAAATGATGGAAGTCCGTACATACATAAATCGTACCCTGTTTTTTATTGACTAGAAAAATATTGGACATCCACTGAGTCAATTGGATGGGGTAGATGAAACCAACTTTGAGAAGTTTTTCTACTTCAGCCTTAATAACTGTTGCTTTCTTAGTATTAACCGGATGAAGCTTCTAACAGATCGTCTTAGCATTAGGATACGTCGTGATTTTGTGTTTGACGATTCTTGGATCAATGCCCGACATTTCCTTGTAAGACTAGGAAAACACTTCACAAAATTCTTTAAATAAATCTGTGTAGATTCAAATCTTCTCGGGGGAGAAGTTAGCTCCAACGAAGACATTCTCCACAATGCCAGGGGTTCTGGAGATATCAATAGGTATTGTTTTGTTGATGGTTTCCATATTAACTTCAGCGTAAACAACGTGCATAGCCAAAGGATTGATAGGACAAGAGCAATATCCATTCATAGTCAAAGTAAATTCACCTGCTTCAGTTCTTCTTAACTCTTGGAGGAAATAAGATCTGTGATGGAGATCATCCTAGGGTTTGTCTGGACCAGTCATTGCCTCAATAATCGCCTTGTCTGAGGACAAGACTAAGTCTAAAGAATCAGTATCAACGAGGGAACCTTGAGCCCAAATAGGCTCGAGAACCATATCTAACTCCTGTGTGGGAGTCAGATCGGGGTCGGTGGAAGCTTGCTGGACTATAGAGTATGAAATTTTTGCCACGGACAAGGGCATGACCATGCCATGATTCCTTGTCCCTTCCATCATGGCTGATGGGGAAGGAATAGTCCATGGATCATTAAAGTAAGTCATACGAAATGACGAGACTTGAAAAATTTTGGCCCTAGGCTGGTCGGGGACAACTGATATGTACCTGACATCACCAGTTGGAGGCAGTTAATCAAAAGTACCCATCAAAGGTGGGCACAAACCAACCCATTGGTTGACGATTCTGGGATGAGGGTTATCAATCATCGGAATCGTGGATGCCCCTAATGAAGGGTCAGTATGGGAGAAGGATAACTAATCAATTGACATGATCTGGCGCTCGTGTCAAAATAAAAAGACTGAGAAAACTGTTGCAACCACTGCATGCATAGAATAGGTCCAACTCCTTCCTAACAGAAGGTTGTATTTGAGAGGTGCATCGACCACTTCAACCTCGACGCACACGGTCTTTCCTCCTAGCTGCATCGAAAACAAAGGAATGATTCCATGTGGTTGGAATGAACGACCGTCGAAAGCGATAAGAAGAGTAGGTGACAGAGAAAAAATGGGTTGGCCAATGGCCTTCCAACATGCCAATGACATCATGCATGTTGAGGCACCCTCATCAACCACTGTACAGAAAATGTTCTGTGTAAAATTTTTCATGGTGTAAGCCACTACTATCTGAAATGCTATGTGGTAGGGGAGATGAGGTTTTAAGTCGGTCATATCAAGCATGATCATACCCAGATTACAAGTCTCAGCAGATCCTAAGGTAGCTAACAGAGCCTTTCTATGTGAAGGGAAGCTCTGGAGGACCTCCAAAGTAGACATTGCACAAGGGGTTTGTGACAAATCTTCCATCACAGAGTAGTTCTGGGCGGCCCTTGCATTTGGATTATGGGAAGCTTTCTTGAATGCACCTTTTGGGATGCGTGTCATTGTTTTTCCCAACGTATTCTTAATGTGGAGAGGAAGAGGTGGGCTTTTAGCTTCTTTACCCTTCTTAGAGGTGTTTGGCATTCCATAGTCACATGTCCTAGTTGCTATATCAATGTTACCTTTCAACATATACACATTTGTAGACGACAAATTAATTGAAGATAGAGGGGGTCCCTGACTGCCCCCATCCGCGCTCGAAGAGGCTAGAGTTAAACTTTGCCCATGTGGAAATGGGTTTTTTAACATGACAGGCTTCTGCTGTGCCAATAAATTTTTGGCCTCCGCAAGCCAAGGGCACATGTGAGTTGGATGGTCTTCTGTGCAAAGGTTACACAGATACTTCGACTTCTTACTTTTTGTGTTTTCAACACCAACATTATTGGTAGGTTTATTATCCCCCTTAGCCTTCTTTTGCTATTTATTCTTTCCATCAAGATGTTGGGTGGCCTTTGGGTTTGTCAATTTCACACTGTGTACCTCCGATGTTTGGGTAGGGGGAGAAATTGAACCAGTGGTCTGGCTGGTCGCTGTCTGCTATATCGACAATTGTTGAAATTGATTTGACAGCTGATCAGTGGGATTCATTTGTGCTAGACCAACAATACCATTGGCATGTGGTCCAGATCTCTGTCTGGTGATGTAGGAGCATCGTACAAAACCAAAGCACGCGTCTAGCCAAAGGAACAGCTGGACACGCAGATGAAAAAAAGGACACGTTTTTATGAAAACGTTTTGAATTTTGAAATATGAAGCATTAATGTAATAGCTAGGAGAAGCATACTTACATTTATGTCTTGGAGATATGAACAGATCTGGAGAAATTATTCTCATCTACTGGATGTAATAGGCATTTAAGTTTGTTAATGTAAAGTAGGTAGATATGAATATTAGATTAGACAGTTTAGAAGCGTAGGAGGGAAAATGGATATAGACACCCTCACCCTTGTATCATTGTAACTTTATGATCATTCAAAATTCATAAGTTGTTGAGTTGTAGCAGAGAGTTGTAGAGAAGAACCCATGTATAGGATCACTTGAGTTAATATATGAGACTTTGACTCAAATTTCATGGTGTTATGATGCTTACTGTTTACATTAGTTAAATGGTATGGTTACAATTGTTTTGTTTCTTTGTTATGCATTTGTCTCAATGTTGTATTGTGTGTATGATTTCATGTTGAATGTATGAAGTCTGAGAGAGGAGAAGAATGAGTTTCAATTTTTTCTCTCTCTGAGAATTTCTGCAAGGAGTACAGTGAACATCTACAAGGTGTGCGTTGATGAGGGTCTGAGTTTTATCTCAGAAAGCTCAGGAGAGATATCATTGTTCTCATATCAACAGAAGTGCAGGTGAAGTATAGAGCCATGCAAGGTGTGCACAGGCTGGTTGAGGCCTTAGAATTTATCAACTAAGGTGAAGGTTGAAGGACTACTGTTGCAAAAAGTGCACAGGGTCAAAGACTATGATAACGAGAGGTTAATTGAAATTTTTCCACAAGGAGTGTGATCAGGATTCCTTCTGGAGGCTTGAATTTGCAAGAGAGAGCTCAGGAGGGATAGTACCTTTGAAGTGTTTAAAGGGAGGTGGAGATCGAAATCGTCTCACAGAGGTTAAGTTCAGGTGGAAGAATGCCAAGTAATTTTGGCCCGAGATCCTTGAGAAGAGTGAACGGATGGTGAGAGGCCTTCGTGAAAGAAGTGTTGAAGTTGCGAGTGTCATTGGATCTTTCAAAGTTGCAAGGTGGTTAGAGGCTAGTGAAACCCATCACCCAGGATTCGAAGGTCAATATGAGCCATTGATCTCGTTTCAACCCACGTCGTTGGATCATTTTGCGAATTCAGGTTTGTGATTTTTGGAGGGCAGACTAAATTCTTGGTTTTGTGAAGTCCTAAGTTACAAAGAGCAAGGAAGGAGATATAGACCGTTGGATCCCAGCCACGAGAGAATTGTTGGATCAGAACCTCTACAAGGTCTCACATATCGGGGGTTTTAGGGTTGAAAGAATTTATTTTCGACTGCGAATTCGTGAAGTGCCGAGCGCCTAGGGATCGTATGAATACGTAGCACATCTGTTAGGTAGGGTAGCGTGGTTGATAGGTGGCGTAACAACAAGCACCTAGAGAAAGGTGGAAGCGGGTGACAAGTGGAGGACACAAGTCACCTGGGAAGGAGTCAACCATTGTTGACTTATCGCGTCTCAAGGATTTGCAAAGGAGGAACACGAGGGCTCAACATTCCAACTCGTAAACTTGTGAGTTGCGAGGGGTGCTAGAGATAGGCCCTAGCCGATAGTCGCTTGTAGAGGTGCTAGTGAGGAAGGAGCCATACCCGTATCGCATCTTGGGTATCATAGGTTTGGAGTGGAGGGTCTTCGACTCACGAAGTCACGAGATCATGAGTCACGAAAAGCGCTTGTGCTAAGGCCTAGGTTGTGGTCGCATGGAGACATAAGGCTCGCTCCTGATGTTAATTTGCACAGGGCGGGTTTTCACGAAGGACCTATGGACTAGATTCGTGAGGTTCCAATAGGGATTCGAGGGAGCCGCTTCGGCTCGAGTAGAATTTAGAATGATCTTGTGTGGATCTCGGACAGAGGGTCGGGGGTCTGCGTCATGTTGGTATCATAGCCTAGAACAAATTATTTTCTTTCTGTAGCAGAGAGAAGGGAGAAAATTTTACATCCATGCCACTGAGAAGAAGAGATAGGCCATTACCTGATCCATCAGTGTAAAGGGAAATGCGCAGATTACGTGCCAGCCTTGATGCTATGGAGACAACATAGAGGCATGCAGTTGATGCTGGGGATATCAACGAAGCTGAAAGCGAAAATGAAGCTGGAAACGATGGAGAAGAAGTTGCAGTTGAAGATGTTGTAGAAGAATGCCTATTCAGGGCTGTTGCAAGGATAGGTGCTAGAGAAAAATGGACATTCCAGTGTATGAGGGAAAATTAGATGTTGAAGAAATTCTAGACTGAATTAGAGCTCTAGACAAATACTTCGACAACGAGGATGTCAAGGAAGAAAAGAAATTCAAACATGTCGTTACTAGACTTAAAGGGCATGCAACACTATGGTGGGATGAGCTGTAGGCTGACAGACGCTGCAAGGGCAAGCAAAAAATCAAAAGCTGGCATAGAATGGTTGCAAAAATGAAATCCAAATTCATACCCAAGGACTATCAAATCAATTTGTTTCGAAGGATGTAGAATTTGAGATAGAAACTAATGTCAGTGAAAGAATACACTGAAGAATTTTACAGGATAAACATCAGAGCATGTCATTGGGAAAGCGATGATGAAAAAGTTTCCAGGTACATGAATGGTCTATGATATGACATTCAAGATGAGATGAGCATGATGACCATTCATACTGTAGAAGATGCTTATCAAATCGCTCTGAAAGTTGAAGAGAAGCTGAGTCGGAAGCAAGGTCAAAGAGGCCGAGGTAGAAATCAAAGCAGAGGCAAGACAATTGCCCAGGACAGAACTTAGAAATCTAAAGAAGAGGAGAAGAAACCTCAAACTCAACCTAAGAGGGGAGTAAGCTCCCAGGGAAGGTAGTATGATGATAGAAGCACTTTTCCTCAAGCCAGAGGAAGAGAAAGAGGTAGAGGAGGTGAAGTGAAATGATTTGTTTGTGAAAAAATCAGACATAAATCCTATGAGTGTCCAGATAAGAAGAAAGAAGGTGGTGAAATTCACATTGCCGAAGCTCAAGGATGGAATGTTGAGGCAGAAGACACTGAGGGTGGAAGATCCTTAATGATCAGGAAAGTTCTCTTAAATCCAGAGAAGGAACCAGAGAACTCGGCCCAAAGAAACAGTCTATTTAAGACTGCTTGCAAAACTAAAGATAGAGTATGCAAGGTCATAGTGGATAGCGGTAGCACAAACAATCTTGTATCTACAGAGATGGTAGAAAATCCATAGCTGGAGACTGTTGTACATCCAAACCCATACAGAGTTTCGTGGCTACAAAAAGGACATCAGGTAAATGTCACTAAACAATGTATAGTTGAAATTAAAATAGGAGGTTATAAAGATGAGATATTATGTGATGTCATTCCCATGGATGTTTGTCATATATTGTTGGGTAGACCATGGAAATATGACAGAAGCATGGTTCATGATGGGAGAAAGAACACGTACACCCTGGAGAAAAATGGTAGGATGCACATGTTGCTGCCGATTAAGGATAAAGAGGTGAAAACAGAAATGAGCAACACTGTACTTCTCATGAGTGGGAAGGAACTTCTTAATGAGATTAAGAAGAAGGAAGACATGCAATTTATTGTGGTCAGGAATCCCAAAATTGTTTTGACCAGTACGAGAATAGATGATCTACTAGAAGAAATTCAGAAGTTGCTGGAAGAATTTTCTGATA
The DNA here is from genome assembly GCA_000966675.3 of Picea glauca. NCBI lineage: Eukaryota > Viridiplantae > Streptophyta > Pinopsida > Pinales > Pinaceae > Picea > Picea glauca. Next base: position 960,775 of record JZKD02S1729853.1, on the reverse strand, counting down.
TAGTAGTGGATGAACTACCTTGTTCGTTGTCACCTATCAGAAGTATAAGTCATCATATCAATCTTATACCTGGAGCTAGTTTGCCAAACAAAGAAGCGTACAGGTTGATGCCACAGGAAAATGAAGAATTTAAGAGATAGGTCTAGGACTTAATGGACAAAGGATTGATTCGGGAGAGCTTGAGTCCATGCACTGTTCCGACAGTGCTCATCCCAAAGAAATATGGAGTATGGAGAATGTGTACAGACTCAAGGGAAATCAATAAGATTACCATAAGAAACAAATTTCCATTGTCAAGGATGGACGACTTGATGGATTGCTTAAGTGGAGCAAAGTTTTTTTCAAAGATTGATTTGAAAAGCGGATATCATCAGAGAAAAATGAGAGAAGGTGATGAATGGAAGACAACATTCAAGACAAATGAAGGGCTATATGAATGGCTTGTCATGCCATTTTTCTTAATGAATGCGCCCAGTACTTTCATGAGGTTGATGAATGAAGTCCTGAAGGATTTCACTGGGAAATTCGTCATTGTATATCTCGATGATATATTAATTTTTAGCAAAACAGAAGAAGAACACTTAGAGCATCTAGTTGCAGTAATGAGGAGGTTATAGCAAGAGAAATTGTTGATCAATATGAAGAAATCATCATTTATGAGGACATAACTCATTTATTTGGGTTTTGTTATCTCTGCAAATGAACTGAAAATGGATCCAGAAAAGATAAATGCGATTAAAAATTGGCCATCGCCGAAGAGCATGTTTGAAGTTCGAAGCTTCCATGGTTTGGATAGCTTCTACAAGAAATTCATCCAAAACTTCAGTGGAATTAGTGCACCAATGATGGATACGGTGAAGAAAATACATAAATCTTTTCACTGGATGGAGGAAGCAGAGAAGAGCTTCAATCTGCTGAAGAAGAAGATCATTGATCAACCAATTCTAGTTTTGCCAGATTTCAGCAAGACATTCCAGGTCAGGTGTGATGAGAGTGGATTTGCAATTGGAGCGGTCTTAAGCCAAGACGACAGGCCAATCACATATTTCAGGGAAAAATTGAATGAAGCGAAGATTAAGTACTCCACGTATCAAAAACAATTCTATGCAGTCATACAAACCCTGAAGAAATGGAGACACTATTTGGTTCCCAATGAGTTTTTTTTGTACAACGATAATTACGCTTTACAATTCATGACTCGACAGGAGAAGTTGAACCAAAAACATGCTAAATGGGTTGAATTCATGCAAAATTTTACTTTTGTGACTAAGCATATTTCTAGAACTGCTAACAAAGTTGTCGATGCTTTGAGCAGGAAATGTTTGCTTATGCATGAATTCAGAGTCAAGACTTTGGGTTTTGATAACCTTAAGGAAATGTATAGGGATGATCCAGATTTAAAGGAGGCATATGAGGCATCTGAGAATCCAATTCTCAGGGATAGAAGCCAATGGAATGAATACATGATCCAAGATGGATTATTGTTCAGGGGAAATTAGCTATGTATTCCAAAAGGCTCCATGAGGGAGAATTTGTTGAAGGAAAAACATAGTGGAGGATTGGTCGGACATTTCGGTCATGACAAGACGTTCTCAAAGTTGAATAGCTCATATTTCTGGCCAAGGATGAGAACAGATGTTAGGAAATTCATGGATAGGTACAGAATTTGTCATCACACGAAAGGAAAAAGGCATAACATAGGATTATATCAACCATTTCCCATACCTGAAAGGTTGTGGGATGCAGTGAGCATGGATTTTATATTGGGACTGCCGACGACACAAAGAGGATATGATTCAATCTTTGTGGTAGTCGACAGAGTTTCAAAAAGGGCACATTTCATACCATGCCAGAAAACCGATGACACAACTCATATTGCGAACCTGTTTTCAAGAAAGTCATCAGACTTCACGGTTTGCCAAAGAGTATCGTGTCTGATTGAGATACCAAGTTCGTAGGACATTTATGGAGGAACTTATGGAGGAATCTGGGGACAAACTTATCTTTTATCTCAGCGTATCATCCTCAGATGGATGGACAGACAGAGGTCGTAAATAGGAGCTTGGGAGATTTGTTAAGAAGCTTGGTGACTGAACACCACAGTCAATGGGATCACATTCTACCATAGGCAGAATTCACTTATAATGATTCACTCAATAGAAGCACAGGGCACAGTCCATTCCATATTGTATATGGAATGCAACCAAGGGGAGTTTCTGAATTGAAAGATGCAGAACAAGATAAATTCAGAAGTGTTAGTGCAGAGGACTTTGCAGAAGGAATGAAGGAGCTTCACAGCCAAATTAAGGAGCGATTGCAGAGTTCAAGTCAAGAATACAAGAGAAGAGCAGATCAACATAGGTGAGAACTTCAATTTGAAGTTGGTGATCTGATTCTTGCACATCTAAGGAAGGAGAGATTCCCAAGGGGAACATATAACAAACTGAAAATGAAAAATATTGGACCATGCAAAGTCATAAGGAAATTTGGGGCAAATGCATATGAGATTGAATTACCCGATGGGGTTGGAATCTCACCGATATTCAATGTCACAGATTTTTACCCTTACAGAGTTGAAGAAGCAGGAACAGAGGACGAGCAAGAAAAATTTCAATGGACAAAACAAATGCCTGTATCTGAAAAGCCACAGATGGAAGGCATAATTGAAAAAAGGATTAACAAAAAGACCAGGAGAAAGGAGTATTTTGAATACTTGGTCAAGTGGAAGGAACATCCAGTTGAAGATGTCAGTTGGGGGGATGAAGAAGAAATTCAAAAGCATGGATAGACCATGCAAGAGCTCAAGAATAGGAGTTCATGAAATTTTTCAAGTGAAGGAGTATGATGCAGGAGCATCATACAAAACCAAATAACACGCTTAGCCAAAGGAACAACCAGACGCGCAGATGAAAAAAAGGACACGTTTTTATGAAAACGTTTTGAATTTTGAAATCTGAAGCATTAATGTAATAGCTAGGAGAAGCGTACTTACATTTATGTCTTGGAGATATGAATAGATCTGGAGAAATTATTCTCATCTTCCAGATGTAATAGGAATTTACGTCTGTTAATGTAAAGTAGGTAGATATGAATATTAGATTAGACAGTTTAGAAGCATAGAAGGGAAAACAGATATAGACACCCTCACCCTTGTATCATTGTAACTTTATGATCATTCAAAATTCATAATCTGTTGAGCTGTAGCAAAGAGCTGTAGAGAAGAACCCATGTATAGGAGCACTTGAGTTAATATATGAGACTTTGACTCAAATTTCATGGTGTTATGATGCTTACTGTTTACATTAGTTAAATGCTATGGTTATAGTTTTTTTGTTTCTCTGTTATGCATTTGTCTCAATGTTGTATTGTGTGTATGATTTCATGTTGAACGTATGAAGTTTGAGAGAGGAGAAGAATGAGTTTCAATTGTTTCTCTCCCTGAGAATTCCTGCAAGGATTGTAGTGAACATCCGCAAGGTGTGCGTTGACGAGGGTCTGAGTTTTATCTCAGAAAGCTCAAGAGAGATATCGTTGTTCTCATATCAGCAGAAGTGCAGGTGAAGTACAAATCCATGCAAGGTGTGCATAGGCTGGTTGAGGCCTTAGAATTTATCAACTAAGGTGAAGGCTGAAGGACTACTTTTGCAAAAAGTGCACAGGGTCGAAGACTCAGATAATGAGAGGTTAATAAAAAGTTCGCCGCAAGGAGTGCGAGCAGGATTCCTTTTGGAGGCTTGAATTTGCAAGCGAGAGCTCAGGAGGGATAGTACCTTTTAAGTGTTCAAATGGAGGCAGAGATCGAAATCATCTCGTAGAGGTTAAGTTCAGGTGGAAGAATGCCAAGTCATCTTGGCCCGAGATCCTTGAGAAGAGTGAACGAACAGTGAGAGGCCTTCGTGAAAGAAGTGCCGAAGTTGCAAGAGTCGTTGGATCTTGCAAATTTGCAAGGTGGTTAGAGGCCGGTGAAACCCATCACCCAGGATTCGAAGGTCAATATGAGCCGTTGATCTCGTTTCAGCCTGCGTCATTAGATCATTTTGTGAATTCAGGGTTCATGATTTTTGGAGGGCAGACCAAATTCTTGGTTTCACGAATTCCTGAGTTGTGAGGAGCAGGGAAGGAGATCCAAACCATTGAATCCCAGCCACGGGAGAACAGTTGGATCAGAACCTCTGTGGGGTATTTGTTATAGGATAAATCCATAGGTGCGGACACTAACCGATCTCCCTAGATCCACCTGGATCTAGAACAAAACATGACAGAATAGATCGCTTTCCCTAGATCTAACTATTGAATCAAGTTGGAAGTGAGAATATGGGACATACCTTGTGATCGCTTCCTTAATCTCTGTTTCTCCTGCTTCACTCAAGCGCTCTCGTGCAGTCAAGATCAGAACAACACAAACCAACCAAAGTGAAAGCAAATAATATATCCAATAGCTAATCTATACATATGATCAAGGAGTTATGTAATAAAGTAGATCTCACTTTATGGGAAAGAGACATATTACCGTATCATATTAATTGAAAGAGAAACTTACAACCTGAGCCTTAATGTCACAAGTCTCCTTTCAATGGCCCTTGGCTCTGACACACACACTTGCTCCATTGCATGAAGAAGATCAAATACTTTAGATGGACTTGATGGATTCTCCTTGCTGTTGTAGCATCAATCCTTTACACAGTCATTCGCTAATTCTCCAATGCTTCTTTACCTCTATGCATCTTAACCCAAGCTAACTTTCTCCATGAGAACTCCTCTCCTTTTATAAGTTGAAGAGGATCAGGTGAGGAGGTTAGGATGATCTCACTAAATCATGAAAGCGAGTAAGATCCAAACCATTTGGATGCCACCTCACCATAGAAGTTTCTCCTTCTAGAAGATTCAAGAAAACACTCATTTTTCCCACGTGCATGCATTCTTGCACCCTAGCTATAGAGAAACCTGCGAACAGCTCGCACCCTGGCTATAGTGCAACCTGCGAGAATGGGTCATTCTCGCACCTTGTCTATATAGCAACCTGTGAACTTCCCTTTTTATAAGGTTTTTACGTAGGAAAATGCAATTTCTTTTCTCAGGAAAAGTTCTTATGAAGATCCTGAATACACCATCATCAATACATCATCATGACGACCAAAATTATGGATAATAGAATGCCCCCCAAAGTATGAAGTTAGAAAGCAGTGATAGCTGAAATACTTTGTAAGATGCATGTGTGTGTCGGGAACCAGGAGCACACCTAATCAGAAACCTGCGAACAAACAAGCATCGACAGAATATCATATATATCAATTCTAAGGTAGGCATTCCCATACTCAGATCATAGACTGATGACAAAATAAACTTGATCATGGCCACCAATCATACATTGTGGATCCATGTCGTCAAAATATAGCATAGCCACTGAAATACACTGTGGATCTATGCGATAAATTCCAAAGCAAGACGACATAGCCACGAAACATACACAGTGGATCTATGTGTCGCAAATCATATATACTCCATCGCAACCTGGACAAAAATGATATCCAAGGTCTTCAATCTCGTCGCCCAAAGTAAATCTAACCATGTGATTACATGTGTTGAAGTCGAACATGGTAGAAACCACTTGATTACCGGTCATTAATGAAATCGTTAACAAGTACGAGATAAATCACCATTGATGTCAATGACTCTCAAGGTACTATAGTACAATCCATCGAGTGTGAATAAATGAGTTGATGTCGAACATCCGATGGAATCTCTCGATCAGAGGTCAATGATGTAAACCCACTGTCGAAAGCGAGGAAGCCTGCCATTGAGGCATGCAAGCTCCAAGGTACCAAATGATTTCTAAGTCTTGATTCCGGATAATGAGCTGAAGTCGATGGAACAAAACTCATCACAAGAGGGCCTTGATGTATCCCCCATCAATGACACGAAATAAGTAACAGAGTTTGAAGGTGAAACAGAGCATTTTGCAAATTGGACTGGACACAGGGAAGGCCAACACGGAGAGAATGGATAACTGCAGATGGCCGACTCAATATAGGATGGACTTCTCTTGAACATATGAACGACACGACCAATGATTTGGCAGCATTGAATCAAAGACGACATAGGGAATGACCTTGTAGAAAATCGAATGAGAGACAAATGGATTTCCCAAACCGGCTTCAAATGTTGAATAGGGGGTGTCATGTTCAAGAGTGACACTTACTGCCAATTAATATGAAGATGAAAACATATCCCTTTCCCAAATTTTCCCCCACCATTTATGGCGAGTACCTCTTTATTTTTACGCAAGCTTGAGGAGGATAACATATTCTTGTCAATTTAAGCTCATCCTTTGGATGAGTCCCTCAGAGTATGTTTAACGAACCCTAAGAAGGAGTGGTTCGATCCCATTACGAGTCTGTCAATGTTTGTTTAACGAGTCCAGAGATAGAAAACTCAAAGGTTTTTCAAGTTTATAGAGTTTGGAAAAACACTTAAAAGAGAACTCTCTCAGTTCCTTTTTCGTAATATAGTCCGGACGAGACCAAAAAAGAGATAAATTATCGCTCGCCAGACGCTGACTTCAAATACTTTATCGAGCGTGAAAATAGCAAGGTCACTCGATGATGTTTTCATGTTTAGAGAGTCTGAAAAGAGTTTAAAGAGGAATCCAGGGGGTTCCTTTTTCGTATAACCTTTACGAGTCCGAAAAAGTGATAAAAATATACTCGGTTACATTCTCATTGATTTACGAGCATGAGAAAGAACAAATACTAAGCTCGGGATTGTTTTTATTTTTACGCAAGCTTTAAAACAAAACAAAACTATGCTTGGGATAGATTTTATTTTTATACAAGCTTAAAAACTAAACAAAACTATGCTTGAACCTGGTTTCATTTTTACACAAGCTTGAACCAGCAGAAAACTATGCTTGAGGTAGGTGGTTTCATTTTTACACAATATTGAACCATAGAAAACTATGCTTGTGACTTCCCAACGCATAACACATGGATGGTTGGTAATTAGCCCCCAGCTTAAGAAACTAGCGTCTCAACTTCAGCATGAAGTCCAGAGGCTGAGGAAAATTCCCCCCAAGCTTCGGTTCATCCAACTGAAAAGGAGAATGAAAAGGAGCTTCAAATACTAGACGAAGGACTTGACTCAAATAGAGAGGGGGAAAAACTATTTCATTTTTTAACGAGCTTGACACAGAAACAAGAACTATTCTCGTAACCTCTGTTTCATTTTTTAACGAGGTTGCCACAGAGACGAAAAAACTATCCTCGAAACCTATGTTTCATTTTTTAATGAGGTTTCCGCAGAGACGCAAAAAATATCCTCGAAGTCTCTCTTCTTGATCATGGATTCCAAGAGGACAATGCTCTGGAATGACACCATGTCAAGGGACAAAACTTGGTCATGGCTTCCAAGAGGTCTTCATTGGAAGGAAGAAACACACTCCGGAAGGACACCATGTCGAGGGTCATGACACGAGTAAAGAGATCATGCTATAACAACCCTAACGAAGAGATCACCATGTCAACTACTGGATATAAGTCATCAGAATTCGAAGCCATGGGCGACAATGCCACATAATTGACCTGTGGCAGGGGCAATACCGTCTGAATATAAGAACCATTTAGGGAGGCAATCCAGTCAGGTTCAATGAATGAAAGTTGATCAACGGTCACAACTCGTCCATCGTGAGGGAAAGATATCACACAAAAAAGAGTAGACACAATAGCTTTCATGGCATAGACATAATCTCGCCCAAGGAGTAAAGAGAAATCCAAGGGGTCTTGGACTACCATGACGTTAATAAAGACAGTTTTCCCTCCCAAAGTTACAGGAAACTGAGGAAGGGTCCCTAAAGGTTGGCTGGTTCTTCTGTTAAAAGCTAACAGATTCTGCGTAACCGGTGAAAGTGGAGGACAACCCAAAGCTTTCCAAGCAAAAGAGGACAAAATACTAACAAACAAACCTTCATCTATTAGCGTTTGAGGAAAGTCCCAACCACAAACCTGTGTTGTAATCTAGAAAGGAATGTGAGAGGGAATACGAGGTCCAATTAGCACACCCCAATCGAAACAGATGGTCTCATTACTTGGAGGAGGTTGCATGGGAGAAGGAGAAATATCCCTCGACATGGCAGAGTGTGTATCAATGAGAAAAAGGTGGGCAGTATCAGGTTTACTCTCTAGCGGGAGAGTAGGATTGATCGATGAAGAGATCAGATCGACCACTTTATTTTCATTCTCCGAGGGGAGAATGGGGTCGACAGGTGGAAACATATCGACCGCTTGGGTGTCACTCTCTGAAGGGAGAGTGGGATTGACCGAGGATGGTATCGGATCAATCACTTTGTCAACTGGTTCAACTAAGGACGTGACCAGATTGACAACATGATCAACCGGATTGACCGGTTAAGGGACTGGAGTGATCATTCCATCAACTATAGGTGGGTTCAGAGAAAGCTTGCGATAAGCGGCTGGAAGTTGAGGTTGTGAAAAAGTCATGTCTTCTAGTAATTTCGAGGCTTCTTCCATATAAGGGCAAAGGTGAGTGAGATGACTCCCTTTGCATAACATGCACGGGAACTTGACTCTACTTTTCTTCTTCCCAACTATATCGTGACTAGTTGACGGGAAGTCATCAAAATGTTGTTCAGAGGCTGACGACATGGGTTGGTGAGGATGTGTAGACCATACTTCTATAACCTTGGGTAGACCAGGGAATTCCTTAATAAGATGGCTACCCTTACAAAGTCTGCAAGGGTACTTGGGTTTACGGGTTGTTTGGGTAATCTTGACATCATCAACACTCCCAGCACAAGTAACAGTAACTGGTTGTTTTCCAACATGTTTGACAGTGGTTGGAGGTTTGGATCCTTGCTTAATTTTCTTCTTCTTATTCTTCCTTTTCTTCTTCGTCTTATTCACCGGGTTACTAGCTTCAGAACTTTCACCCGACGAAGAAGATGAAATGGAAGGCGACATTGCAAATGAAGAAGGCGAAGAAGACCTTACTGGTGAGGAAGGTGAAGGATCAACATGAGGTTGATGCTCTTCGGGGGAAGTGCTTACGACTGAAGAACTTGCTGCATTCAAGATTACCTGAGTGGAAAACAACCACACCGACAATCCAATTGTGAGACCTGGAAGGCTCAAAGTAGCAATGTGAGGAGGACCAGTGTTTCCATAAGAAGGAAAAAAAAAAGTTTCCCCTGGAGTAGAGGTTCCTACATTGGTCATTTCAAGAACTGATGCCATTAAATAATTATCCAATCTAGAGTCCTCTAGGGAAAACAAACAACACATGCTAAAAATCTAGGAAGCAAGCAAGAAAACAAAACCTTCTTACAACGAGCACACTAGTTGGTGATGAAATCCAACGTCGCGGGAACAAAGTAAGAAGGGGCTGAGATAGAGCGGGTGGAAAAGTTACGTTGACGACCTGCTTAACAGAATTACACCCTGGTGCAAGCTCCCACACATAATCATGGGTATACCCTCCAAGGAGCCCAAGTGAGTTTGGCCAACGTCGATTCCAGGAACCGTGAAGACTTGCCCCTCCACAGTCACCTCGTGTAAAGAACATAGAGACATAGGCCACTAAGGTTACCAGTCACTACAATAATGCCTGGGGAAATAGTCGACAGTCCGATCCACACGCAAGGGCAGGGTATCGAGCCTGAAATCAACTCAAAAGGCTTCCACTCATCATTGTGGGTATACCTCGTGAGTGACCCCCATAATACGTGCAATCTCTACACTGATACCAACAAATCAGGGTGAGTAACTCTGTCAATACCAATGTGACCTAGTGCTTGACCCTTCTGTGAGAAGGGCTTCCTAGGAAAAAATGTAATAAGTGGATTTAAACGCTCCCTAACTCAAGATTCTATGTTTGTTTGCAACTTTGGAAAGTTATCTTTCACACCTATTCCAAAGCCCTACAACTAATCTAATGTAGGTGTGCTACCAAAAAATATAAAAATGTGTAATCAATTTTTATAAGTGCTTCATTTTATGGATGTTGTTACTCAAAAGGAATATGGCGTGGACAATATGGTGTTTTGACCGACTCGAAAATTGTGCAAAGATATGAAGATGCAATCTTTTCATTTTGATGTGTTAGCACTCTGTAATTTGCCCAAGGATGTAAGGCATTCACAGAGGCAACATCAAAACCACTTCGAGTCTTGGATCTAGCCCTCCAAGACTCAGAGAGGGATCTCTCTGTATGATGTAGCTTGGTTTGAAGAGGTATTAGGCTAGTTAATGGGTTCAGAATTTGGATTTTAAAATTGGTAAGAGCAGAGAAAAGAAACCATGGGCAATGGAGTCACAAACTGAGATTTAATCAAAACAAATCCTACAGGCAGCTTTACAGGGAAAGGTAGGGAAATTAATGATCTGGTAAAATTAAATGAGATGAAAGAGGAGAAAAATAAATGATCAATTTAGCAACAGAGCAATGAAGAATTCTGCCACTGAATATCAGAAGAAAACATTAATATTATCCACAGCTAGAAACAGAGTCTATCTTACAACAAATTCTGCTTATAATCTTCTGTTGAATAATAAGGAAAGAAAAAATATGAAGACATATAAAACAATTTACTGGAGGAGCACTTCACCAATGTACTTGACACAAGAATCCTGTAACTGTTGCAACTGTATTATCTGAATTGATGAAAAAACTACAGTTGGCTCTGTGAGCTGCTTTATAAAAAAATCATCATGGTTCCCTGACTGATCAATCTTTTTACATTAAAAATAATCTCTATAAATAGGAGAGGTTTCCTCAATAAGTTTCAGAAGTCGGTTTAACCGCCTTGGCCAAAAATAGCCACCACTCCCACAAAATTTGGAGCTTTCTGCCATGAAAGACGGACCGGTTTTCTGCGAAAAAGGGGTCCGATCAGACGTGATTTTCTATTCAATGATGACAGCTGGGAGAAAAATGAAAGAGGTTATTTTATATGGGCATGTTATGAACAAAAAATTCTTTTGGTTTCACCAAATTCATCCCCATCTGGCCATAACAGCTCCTGCAAGATCGGGACTGAAACGGAAAATAGAAAATCTGGAAAAATAGGCCTCGAAGATGTCTTCTATTATCCCTGCTCGTAAATATGCTGAAAAAACTGAGAGAGGTTTTTGTTCCTCAGACCGTGCTGAGAAAAAACCTCTCTTGGATTTTTAAAATCCATCTCTGTTTTCCCATAATCTCCTCCGGAAGAACACATGCTGAAATATGCAAAATTAGCAAAAACATGGAAAAAGTGTTTTTTCTTGTGAAAAGCGGTATTCCGGACCCCCCCCCTAGGTGGTAAGCGGTTT
>JZKD02S1729853.1:911523-937559 GCA_000966675.3 Picea glauca | reverse complement strand
TAACCTAGGTATTAAACTTAATTAATAATTAATTAATTATTTAACTAGTCATTTATTAATTAATTTAACCTATACTAACTATATTAATACTTATTATTATTTTAATCTAACTAACGTATTGTTATTTTTGGTCATCCTAAGTCCATTTATTCATGGAAGGAAGGTGGGAGATGTGTACTCAATGGGGCAACAGGACAAGGGAGTGCGTGGATGAAGGATGCAACAGGTTGCTGGGGGATTGAGCGACAAGAATGGAGGGAGGAAGCAGAATCACCTGAGCCAGGACTTCGTCATCACGAGAGAAACGCCAAATCAACAGTCAAAGAATCGAGTTTCCTATAATTATAGGACCCCAACACGATGAAAGCTATGCTACGAGAAGGAGAAAACATTTATCGTTCCCATATGCATGATGTCCCAAAATACATTAAACTCATCAATATCAAGATTCTCAATGATGCGATTTCTCTACTTCAAATGCAAGGATGCCCCCAATCTAATATAAAGCAAGAAATTAAATCTTTTTGTTTCAAAAATTTCACTAAAAGAAATAATGAACTTTCGTTAAAACAAAGAAACCCAAACTAGTCTTTTCAATTGCAAGAGGAAAGTGATTTTTCAAAACAACAAGCAAATGATAAATACCAAGCAAACTTAACTTTCAACCAATCACTAGATCTTAACTAATCAAACACACTCAGATTCTGAAGACAAAGAGAATGGTTTTTCCAAGAAAAGCTAAGAAACGAAAGTCAAGCCAAAAATGACAAGAAAATCCTTGAAACCCTAAGACTGTTCATGCACACAAAAAAATCAAAGAAGATGCCAATTCATAGGTCTAAGATGCTCAAAAGAAGTAAGTACACTGATCTGGGCTATTAGAAAAATCAAAATCCAAATTCAAAATTTTGAAAAAGCATGTTCGCAGGCCAGCTATATAGCACAGTGCGAGAATCTATGATTCTTGCAGGTAACCCTTTAGTAGGGTGTGAGGACATCGCACTGGAATATATGGGAAGAGTGCAAACTCTCCCTATTCTCGCAGGCTGCAATGGGGTGTAGTGCGAGAATCCCTGAACATGTTCAAAAAATTGAAAAATGAAGCAAAATTCAAAAAAGATTTTGAACCCAGAAGGTCTATCAGGATATCCTATAGACTCAGAGATTGATAGGATAGAAGAATACTGAAAATAGAGCAAATAGCCACAGAAAAATATAAAAAGCCAAAGAACAAATGGGAATGCTTCCCCAGTGGAGTCACCAATTTTTTTATAGGATTAATCCGTAGGTGCGGACACTAACCGATCTCCCTAGATCCACCTGGATCTAGAACAAAACATGACAGAATATACCGCTTTCCCTAGAGCTAACTATTGAATTAAATGGGAAATGAGGATAGGATATGTACCTTGTAATCGCTTCCTTGATCTCTATTGCTCCTGCTTCACTCCAGCGCTCTCGTGCAGTCAATATCAGAACAGCACAAACCAACCAAAGTGAAATCAAATAATATATCCAATAGCTAATCTATACATATGATCAAGGAGTTATGTAATAAAGTAGATCTAACTTTATGGGAAAGAAATATATCACTGTATCATATTAATTGAAAGAGAAACTTACAACCAAAGCCTTGATTTCACAAGTCTCCTTTCGATGGCCCTTGGCTCCGACACACACACTTGCTCCATTTCATGAAGAAGATCAACTACTTTAGATGAACTTGGTAGATCCTCCTTGTTGTTGTAGCATCAACCCTTCACATAGTAATTCACTAATTCTCCAATGCTTCTTTACCTCTATGCATCTTAACCCTCTTCCATGAGAATCCCCTCAATTTATAGGAGAGAATGTATTAGTTACTAGGATAGGAATGATCCCCCAATATCAGGAAATCCAGTACCAAGATAACCATTCGAAGGCCATCTCATCCTTCTCGAAGATTCCCATCTAGAAGCTTCAAGATTTTATCCTTTTCCTTGCTTTAGAGAGGGTTTGCACCTTAACAGTTCATCACAGCGCGAACTTAGCGCACCCTGGCTTAAGGCAGCCTGCGAGAATCATGCATTCTCGCAGGCAAATGTATTAGCAGCCTGCGAACTTCCTCCAAAAGTGTGATTTCTGGAAAGAGACAAAGGTAACTTTTCTCAGGAAAATGTTCTAATGAGGATCCTAATTACACCATCGTCAATACATCATCATGACGACCAAAATTATGGATAACAGTATTGCATATCGAGGGTTCGGGGGTTGAAATAATTTTTTTTCGACTGCGAAGTCGCAAAGTGTCGAGTGCCAAGGGCTCGTATGAATACGTAGCACATCTGTTAGGTGGGGTTGCGTGGTTGATAGGTGGCGTAACAACAAGTGCCCAGAGAAAGGTGGAAGAGGGTGACAAGTGGAGGAAACATGTCACCTTGGAGGGAGTCAACCATTGTTGACTTATCGTGTCTTGAGGATTTGCAAAGGAGGAGCATAAGGGCTCAACACTCCAACTTATGAAGTTGCGAGTTGTGAGGGGTGCTAGAATTAGGCCCTAGTCAATAGTCGCTTGTAGAGGCATTAGCAAGGAAGGAGCCATACCCGTATTGCGTCTTGGGTAGAGGAAGTTTGGATTTGAGGGTCTTCGACTCATGAAGTCTTGAGATCGCGAGTGAAGAAAAGTGCTTGTGCTAAGGCCCAGGTTGTGGTATTATGGAGATGTAAGGCTCACGCCTGATGTTAAGTTGTGTAGGGCAGGTTTTCACAATGGACATGTGGATCGGATTCGTGAGGTTCCAATAGGGATCTGAGGGAGTCGCTTTGGCTCAAGTAGAATTTAGAACGATCTTGTGTGGATCTCAAATAGAGGGTCGGGGGTCTGAGTCATCTGGTCTTGTCAAGTATCGACCACAATACATCTGGAAAAACTTCATAAACTAAACTAGACTGAGAGTATATTAGTTCTAACTGTTGAGCTCTCATAATCACCTCTTCCTTGGAAAAATCTCCCAACGTTGTGACGTCTTTGGATAACTGTGGAACCAAAGACTTAATGAACCACTCAAGCAAGAATGTTGGTGGTATTGGTACCTTTATCAAACTCTTCCTACGATGCCATTCTCAGATTTCATCCGAGATATGGTCATCCTTTGTTTGCTCAAAGTTGGCCAGCAATTCGGTGTCGGCATCATATCTCACAGGTAATTGAAACTGGTTAAGAAAAAGCATGGCCAATTCGCCAAAATTAGAGTATCTTGAGCGGTCAATCTAGATGTACCATTTCGCGCATTCCCGATAAGAGTGTGTTGAAACAAATGCAACTGGATGGAGTCATCTTTCAACAAGTTGGATGAACACCAAAGATGAAAGGTAGTCACATGATCAACTGGATCTTCATTAGCTTTGAACTTTGGAATGTCCGAGGGTAACTTGGTCGGCATAAGAGGCCAACACGGATTGTGATAGATGGGGTCATTTAACAAGCTTGTCAAGTATGGAAAGTGTAAAGTTGTTAGAAACGGTAATTTAGGTTGTTGATTATAACCAGGGAAAAAGGAGCCTGGAGTTTGGCTGGCACCAGGTTTCTAGGAAAAGTTAGGTTGCTGGCCAGGGTTCTAGTAAAAACCATGGTTGTGACCAACGTACATATTTTTTTCTTATTGAGACGTCATTAGATGACTCCCATAATAGGATGTAGAAGGTTGGGCTTGCATTGTATTCCAAAGATTTTATAAAGGGTTTCCCCCTACCGATCCGACGGGCATAGGTCCTGAGCCTTGCCCGGGGTTAAATTGGCCATGGAAGGGGTTGCCCCCGATCGGCATCCCTGATGAGGGAACCGATCCCTACCATGGATTCCAAGGTCCTTGTGAGGAGGGAAATCGAGTGTTTTCCCCCTATGCAGGAATAGTACCCTGCATAGGATTTTGTTGTCCATAACTGGGGTTGCCCTCGGCCGAGACGGTAGCTGACAAGAATGCATTGTTACCAAATGCATTGAACAAAGAGAACAACGTTGAACCTACCAACATGCTATAATAAGGAATTCCTTGAGTACCTGCTCCAAACAAACTAAAGTTTATGTTTGGCCCGACTGAGTGCTGGTGAGAACCATTGAGCGAAGGGGACGAAGGAGGTATATAACCCCCTCTATAAGGGAAAGTGTCATAGGGACATGAAGTGCCCCCCATGGATCCTTGCAGAGGAGAGTTTAAGCTCCCTGCCCCCAAACCTAAATTCTGTATAGTGGAGTAGGAAAGGACGGAGTTCGTATCGAAGCCAGGCATCCCGTATGAGAATGTAATGTCCCTTTCCAAATAGGAGCTCCAGAAAATGAGGCTTAATGGTCTAAACCACCCCATTAGACTATATCCAGGGCCAAAGAGGGGTAAACAGGGTTACTAGAGGTCACTCTAGTCATAGGTGTTATATTCGGAAAATGACATTGAGCTAACAAGGGTTAACAACACTTTTAAGTCATTATGAGCTAAAAATAGAAGTCAACAGTGAATTAGGGTTTCAACACTGATTTAGGGTTTCAACATGATTTAGGGTTTTGGAAAGATATAAAGGAAGGGTTAGCAACCTAAGTCAGCATTATGCAGATTATGACTTGTCATTGAGGAGAAGAGGCACATCTCAGGAGAGATAGTTCAGTGTATTCCAGGAGGAAGACACCAGTTGGCTGATTTTGGTATTGAAAGACACACCCTAGTCACTAGGAAGATCATCCAGGTCTTCCATCATTCTTCATTGATTTCGTAGTGCTCCCATATTCCAGGTATTATCTTTTAGTTGCTTATCTGTATTCCGGCTAAGATCCTTTTGTCTTTTGATCTAGCCGAGTGCTGTTATTTTATTCAGCCGCAGTTGCTTATTTCCCGGCTAAGATCCTTTGTATGTTGATATAGTCGAGTATTGTCAGTTATTTAGCCGCATTCAGCCATTTTGTAATCCACAGAGATATCATAATACAAACTTGCAGTCCTTTGTCACATTTATTATTTGTATGATCATTTATATGTTGTAAACCTTTCATCCTACACACACATTAGCAACATTTCCTAGACTAGCCAAGTCAAGAACATTACAGTGGTATCAGAGCTTTATTCCTACTAGCCTATGACTAAAGACAATGAGTGCAGCAGAAGACCCAGAGGGCCGTGAACACATAGGTGACAAATATGTCACTTACAATAGGCATCAGGAAAGAAGGCATAGGCCTGATTTTCCCCCTTTTCCTCCTAGCTTAGAGGAAGAGGAAGAAGCACATAGAGAAGAAGAGAGAAGGGAAGAGTGTGAGGCTGAGCATGAGGCAAAGAGGATGCTAGGAGATAGATATGAGAAACTAGAGGACAGTGGAAAGGCCCCTGTAAATCCAGAGGCAGCTTTCATGCAGGTTATCAATGGTATGTTAGCTAGTCAACAGACCATGTCTCAGTCCTTGGCACAAGTGGTTGATAGATTGCCTAGAGTGGGCACCCTAGATACACAAGTCCCACATGCAGCATAGGCGAACTTGAGAGAAGGAAGTAGACCCCAGTCACCCTCTCGCACATGCACCTTTGCAAGTAGGATTCCCAGACCCTTGTTTCCCAGTTTTCAGAGGGCACCCCCGGTAGCAGCACCACCACCAATAGCAGAGAGGCCACCCACTCATGCCGAGGACATTGTAGAGTATATGAGGGAGTACGCAGCATTGGGTCATGACTTCCATTAGGAAATTACCTCAGTCAAGTACTGTGGACTCAGACTCAGGAACCGCCCCAGAGAGCCGCAGAGGTGAGGACCACAACAGTAGCAGGGGCATAACCTTGATTTCATCCAAAAAGTTGGGAAACTCACCATCCCTTCTTTCAACAGATCATCCAAATACACCACCAGAGCTTGGGTACAGAAGCTAGACACGTATTACAATCTCAACTAGATGACCGAGACAGAGGCCATCAGTTTTGTGACCTTACACTTGGAAGGTGAGGCACATGAGTGGTGGTATCATGGACTGGTGACATTGGGACACAGTCGCATCACCTCCTATAGGGAGTTTACAGATAGGCTAATGGATAGTTTTGACAGGAAGGATCCCAAGATACACTTCAGGAATCTAGCCCAGCTGAGACAAACTGACACATTAGAGGCATTCATCACATAGTTTCAGCAGGTAGCCGTGGAAGCGAAAGATATATCAGAACCCAGGTTGATCATGCTATTCACAAAAGGACTCACAGAGCCTTTGAGAGGATGGGTGAAGGCATATAAGCCTCCCACTTTGCAGGATGCCATCCTTCGCACTCGAGATCTGGAAGACTCAGTGCCAAAGACTAAAAATTTCTCCAAACCATTTTTTCCCCAGAGGGATCAAGACAGGAAGCCATTATAGAAAGAATGGAAGGGCGAGGAGAAGTTGGATGATGAGACTAGGCGAGAGTTTATGAGGAAGAAGCTTTGCTTTAGCTGCAGAGATCCTTGGGTCCCAGGCCATAGGTGCATGGGCAAGGGAGAGATTCATTATATTGAGGTAGCAGCAGATATCATGGACAGTGAGGAGGAGGAGCAAGACAGTGGAACCACTAGTTCAGAAGAGGATTCAACACCAGCAGAGGAGAAACTTCCCCGTAGACCACCGACACCGGCAGGAGCCCATCCTACAATAGTCCCACAACTGCCAGAGTAGGCTAACAGGAGGAAACCAACAAAGGGAGGAGTCATAGAGACCCTTTCTGGTGTTCCCAGGTATGATAACCTTCGTATCAGAGGGATTATTTAGGGGCAATGGGAAATCGCCCTGATAGATGGTGGGGCCACCCACAACTTCATCGATGCTTCACTAGTATCGAGACGGGCACTTCAGACAGAGGAGTTTGAGGGGTTTGATGTTGCGGTAGCAGATGGAAACATAGTGGAGTGTCTAGACATAATTCCAAACTTAGAGATGAATTTAGGAAGCTACATAATGAGAGACACATTTTATGTGGTTGACCTATCGGACACAGATGTGGTGTTAGGATTTGAGTGGATGATTACCTTGGGAAAAATCACTACCAACTACCAAACCTTAGAAATGGGATTAAGAGATCAGGATGGGAAGAAGGTTGTTCTAAGAGGTATGTCGATAGGAGCACCTAAGACAGTTTCAGCCAAGAGGATGGAGAGGATATTTAGACATGGGGAGGTAGCATATGTCGCAGAATGCTTGATCACTACTCAGAAGGATTCAAAAGATCGACAACAATACCACACAGAGATCAAGAATTTATTGGGACGCACATCAACAGGTCTTTGAGGCAATCCCACCAGGGAGACCACCTGATAGGGGGTTTGATCACACCATTGAGTTAGAGGAGGGGGCCAAACCTATGATCACCCCCCCCCCTATCATCATCCTAGGAGGTTCAAGGATGAGATAGAGAAGACAATCAAGAAATTGTTGGCAATGGGACACATCAGATTGAGTAGCATCCCATTTGCTTCTTCAGTTGTCTTAGTTCTAAAGAAGGATGGCACCATGAGGATGTGCATTGATTACCGAGCCTTGACCAAGAAAACCGTCAAAAACCGGTACCCTATCCCATGCATTGATGAGTTGATGGATGAACTGCATGGGGCAGTTTTCTTCTCAAAAATTGATCTATGCTCTAGATATCACCAGATCAGCATCCAAGAGCAGGACATAAAAAAGACGACATTTCAATGTCATTTTGGAGACTTCGAGTTCATGGTTATGCCATTTGGGCTAACCAATGCACCCGCTACATTCCAGTCTTGCATGAACCATATATTCAGGGATCAGTTAAGGAAATCAGTCTTGGTTTTCTTCGACAACATCTTGATTTATATCCAGTCATGGCAAGAGCATATGAGGCACCTGGGTGAGGTATTGATCATCATGGAGGCATAGTCATTTTATGCCAAAGAGTCCAAGTGCATGTTCGGTATGACAGAGCTGCTTTACTTAGGTGACATCATTAGTGCACATGGGGTATAGGTTCACCAAGAGAAGATCAGGGCCATTCTGGATTGGCCGACACCCAAGAACGTGACAGAATTGAGGAGCTTCTTCAGGCTGTGCAACTATTATAGGAGGT
The DNA here is from genome assembly GCA_000966675.3 of Picea glauca. Lineage (NCBI taxonomy): Eukaryota > Viridiplantae > Streptophyta > Pinopsida > Pinales > Pinaceae > Picea > Picea glauca. The sequence goes on along the minus strand of JZKD02S1729853.1, from coordinate 929,493 downwards.
TCGTCCGGGGTTTTTCTCATCTTGGAGCACCGCTGACAGATCTTACCAAGCATGGGGTCTTCATATGGCCAGAGAAATCACAAGAAGCCTTTGATCACATGAAAGAAGTCATGGGCACTTGTCCAGTGTTGGCACTACCAGACTTCACCTTACCATTTGTACTAGCATGTGACGCATCCAACGAAGGGATCGGTGCAATTTTGATGTAGGGAGGACACCCCATTGTATTTGAGATCCAGAAGCTTAGTCAACCTAAGAGTTTGTACTCCATTTATGACAAGGAAATGTTGGAAATCATGCATTCCTTGACCAAGTTCAGACAATATTTGGTGGGCAGCAAATTCGTGGTCAAGAACGATCACAACAGTTTGAAGTATTTCCTTGAGCAGAAGGACCTCAGTGAGTGCCAACAGAAATGGGTGATGAAGGTATAGAAAATCCACTTTGACATAGGGTATGTCAAGGGGAAGAAGAACATTGTGATCGATGCACTATCGAGGAGACCTGTGGCATTTTCTTTGATGGAGATTTCAGTAGATTGGAAATCTCACTTGTTAGTGGAATATTCCAAGAACAAATTCACTTGTGAGGTGATGGATGGGAATATATAGGATGACTGGTACAGGGTCATTGACGATGTCATATTTTACAAGGATAGAGTATACTTGGTGCCAGATTCAAGGCTTAAGAAGAAAATCCTCACCGCAGTTCATGATTCACCTCTAGTAGGCCATCAGGGGTTTTTCAAAACTTATAGACAGATCAGAGAGAGGTTCTCATGGAAGGGCCTCAAACAAGACATTATGAGACATGATAGTGAGTGTGTGACTTGCCAGCAAAACAAGTCAAAGCATGCTCTTCCAGCAGGGCTACTTCAGCCACTCCCCATTCCAGAGTAGAAATGGGAGAGTATATCTATGGACTTCATCACCGGTCTACCCAAGGTCCAGGGTAAGGACTATATCTATGTAGTGGTTGAAAGATTGACCAAGTTTGCTCACTTATACGCCATACCTACACAGTACAACATAGTTCAGGTAGCCGATTTTTCTTCAGGGAGGTCTTCAGACTTCATGGGTTGCCAAAGAACATTGTTAGTGATAGGGATAGTCGGTTCATAGGGACATTTTGGAGAGAGTTGTTTCAGTTGGTGGGGACAGAGTTGACACCTAGCACCAGCTATCACCCTCAGACAGATGGGCAGACTAAGATTGTCAGCAAGTGGGTTGAAGGGTATTTGAGGAACTATGTAGGAGGACAACAGAGAATGTGGGTAAAGTGGTTACATTTAGGGGAACATTGCTACAACACCACCCTCCACATGTCCATTGGTATGACACCCTTCTAAGAATTGTACGAATATGATGCTCCCACTTTGGTAGACTTGATCTTCGAGGAGAGTAGATCTCCCAAGGCCAAGGATTGGATCATAAAGAGTTAGGAGATTCTCAAATTGTTGAAAGAGAACCTCCAGATGGTGAAAAATCAACAGAAGATAAGTGCGGATAGGCACAGGATAGAGCGCAGCTTTGAGGTTGGAGATTTGGTTTTCTTGAGACTCCAACCCTACAGACAGTCATCTCTAAAGAAGAGTGGAGCCGAGAAGCTCAAGCCCATATTTTATGGTCCTTACAGGATCATGCGTCGAGTAGGCGAGGTTCCTTACAAGCTAGAGCTTCCAGAGGGGAGCAAGATTCATAATGTGTTCCACGTGTCTTGCCTAAAAAAGGTAGTGGGACAATTCATTAACACATCAAAGGAGATTCCCATGTTGGATGAGGAGGGATGGTTGGAGTTAGTTCTGGAGGAGGTTTTGGAGTTCCGAGAGTGGAAACTAAGGATTAGGGTCATCAGAGAGTGTTTGATCAGATGGAGAGGGATTCCAGTAGAGGATGCTACTTGGGAGAGCGAGCAGGTGTTGCAGCACCCTGGACTGGTATTGCTTGAGGACAAGCAATTTCGAGAAGGGAGGACTGTAATGTGCCTTTCCAAATAGGAGCTCCATAAAAGGAGGCTTAATGGCATAAACCACCCCATTAGACTATATCTAGGGCCAAAGAGGGGTAAATAGGGTTACTAGAGGTCACTCTAGTCCCAGGTATTATATTCGGAAAATGACATTGAGCTAACAAGGGTTAACAATGCTTTTAAGTCATTATGAGCTAAAAATAGAGGTCAATAGTGAATTAGGGTTTCAGCAGTGATTTAGGGTTTCAACATGATTTAGGGTTTTGGAAAGCTATAAAGGAAGGGGCAACAACCTAATTCAACATTATGCAGATTATGACTTGTCATTGAGGAGAAGAGGCACATCTCATGAGAGATAGTTCAATGTATTCTAGGAGGAAGACACCAGTTGGCTAATTTCGGTGTTGAAAGACACACCCTAGTCACCGGGAAGATCATCCAGGTCTTCCATCATTCTTCATTGATTCTGCAGTGCTCCCATATTCCAGGTATTATCTTTTAGTTTCTTATTTGTATTCTGGCTAAGATCCTTTTGTATTTGGATTTAGTCGAGTGTTGTTATTTTAATCAGCCGCAGTTGCTTATTTCCCAGCTAATATCCTTTGTATGTTGATCTAGTCAAGTATTGTCAGTTATTCAGCCGCATTCGACCATTTTGTAATCCACAAAGTTATCATAATACAAACATGAAGTCCTTTTTTGCGTTTATTATTTGTATGATCATTTATATGATGTAAACCTTTGATCCTACACACACATTAGCAGCATTTCCCAGACTAGCCAAGTCAAGAACATTACAGAGAACGGAGGGCCTGTCGCACTCTGGGTGAAAGGAGCAGTGATATCTGCCATAGACAAAAACAAACCGTTTCCCAAGGTAGAGGCGGTCGAGACCATGGTGGACCAGACTGATGATGGTTAGTTAGGAGGTGGAACACCCTCTATAGTGACAGCTGTAGAGGGAGTATGAGGACTCGCTGAAGAAGTCGCAACATTTGTTTCCATCGATGTTTGTGAAACTACCTGATGCTTGTAAGGGAAAACCTGTATGATGATGGGCATCGATAGATCAGTGATCCAAGGGTTATATGGACCAAGAGCTTCCACTCCAAGGTCAGAAATGATTGGCTCCTCCGGAATCAAATGTTCTCCTCTCATAGATGGCTTAGGTATAGTTTCCTGCAGCTCGGTCACACCAAAAGACCCTTGTTGTTCTAGTCTTCACCTTAGCGGTGGCTGGGGTGGCTCCAAATTAACCAGCAGCAGGCCAAGAAGCCTTCGTGACCGACGGAGATCCTGATCTTTCATGGTGTGAGAAGATTAATGACACACTAGGGATTTTTATTAACGTTAAAAACCAACACACACTAGAAAAATCTCCTATGAGATAAGACATGCAAATCACTAGCTAGTTGGAAGAACAGTTACACCAGGAAACACTAGAGAAACTTACCAGTGCAAGTGAAACTCGAATACGGAAGCACCCTCTGGGTATACTCTACAAAGCGTGGCCCGATGTCTGCCCTAGGTACCATGGTATACCCTCATAGTCACCTATGTAATTCACTAAGATAAAGGCAACTAGGTTTCCAGCGCGTGAACAATCACTAGGCGGGTACAATCGACAGTCAGGTGGACCACAATGAGCAGGGTATCAATCCCAAAACCTATCAAGGGTATCAAAATAAAGTTTTTCGGAAGACCACTGAGGACCTTGAATGGATTCGAGACCCACGAAGCTCCATAGCAAATGCGATCAATGAAATGCCAAGATAAGCCTTCTATATGCGTTCCCCACTACGTTTGGTCCGGCTTTGGAGGGGTTATCTCCACTAAATTTCCTCACACGACCTTGTGTTTAGCCCATGTGTTAGAGGGGGGCCCCAGATAACTTTCATGGTTATTGCAGTTTTAAGCACTCCCTAGAACAGACTCCTATGTTTGTGTTGTAGCCTTGAAGATTTTCCTCTCCAATCCTAAATCAAGGCTCTAGCCTAGACTAAATTGATGGACCCTACAAACACAAAGTCTAATAAATTTTAATTAAGCGTTAATTTTAGTGGCTGTCTTAAGTCAAAAGGAATAGAAGTGAAACCAATGATGTTCTTTAAGAGACGAAAGAGAAGAGCATAAATTGAAACTGAAAAACAAAATTACTTCTTCTTCACAAATAAATATTTGCAAATTTAAACTCTTTAACCAAACTTTTTCGTAACTACTTTTCTCAGATATTTGAAAAGAAAAAACCTAAAACAAGATTTCGCTCAACTACGAGCTACTTAATGTCCCAAGTATTCAAATAAATAACTTAAGAAAACTTTCTTTTTACTTGATAAATAAAGCAACTAACCTAAACTACTTTTACCAAACAAAGAAATGAATTTTTTTTTTTTTATTATTGTTTTATGCTTCAAAACAAGAAATTTGAAAATGAATTCTTTTCTTTTCTTCTAAAGAAAAAAAGGGGAAAATGAAGACAAGACAAGACCAAGAAATGGCTTCTGGCCCATCGAAGATCATAGGGAGTCACTGACAATACCAAACAGGCAGATCATAACAGACTCCCAAACTCGTCTAAAAACCCTAATAAAGAAAACACAAGAAATATTTGATCAAGAAAAGCTAAACTAAGGTCATACCTAAGCTACAGACTGCTATAATAGAGACCAGGACTAGATCAAGAAAACCCCTGAGAAGTATGACTTCTGACAGGGAAGAGGATGACCACCTCTTCTTTAAAAAAAAAAAAAGATTTTCTCAACACAGGCATGCTATTGACACTTCAACAGCCTACGTATGTACACAGGCTCTCCAAAGGTAGGGAACGTATGTACGCATGCAGACCCATTATAGGCTGCGTACACCTCTGTAACTTTCTAAAAAAAAAGAAAACAACAGTCAAGTTGATAAGGCAGGGAGTACTCGTATGGATGACCATAATCCCTTAAAGACTCAGACACTTACAGAAACTCAAAAATAAATAATTAAACCAATTAAGGCACCCCAAAAAAATATCCCCTAAAAACCCAAATGTTCCCCAGTATGGTCGCCAATTCCGCTATAGCAGGAAACCCCCCTATGGACTACACTAGGGTTCTAAAGTGTAGGAAAATCTATCTGTCTAAAGTCTCCTACTTTTAATAACTATCTTGACATTACCCCACAATCATACATAAAAAACAAAGTATAGGGATCCGGTAGGCTTACCTTAAACCCCACGTCTAGTGTCGATGCCTTTGTGCTCAGTTGTTTATCGACTGTAGATATCCTCCCAAGGACAACCTGCATTCACCAAAAGACAAACAAGAAACTACAAGCATGCATTCTATATATGGATTAGTGGGTTAGATATCTTAACAAAATATTAATAAATCATAAATATTGAAGACATCATTTGGCGGGACGAAAAAAGTACTTATTTATATTAATCTCATAAAGTTGCTTACAATATGAGACCGACAACTACTCCTCGAACTTGGTCCTGGGCTCCTCTTCACCATGCACCAACTTCTTCCATGTATTCTTCTCCTCTTTAGTTCTCTCTAGGGAAATGGCAAGTGTTTGCAATGGAGGAAAAAGGGATGGAATAAGGAATTCTGGCTCAAACTCACAATGTGGTTGCAAAATATTGGGGCAAGGGGGAATACTGAAATGGGTAGAGTTTCTTTGCTCTCATGCTTATTGTAGGAATGGGACCCCAACACCTTCTTTCATATGCCTAAAAGATAGTTATTCGGTTTGGTGACTAGTTATGGGCAGTCAATTGGTTGGGAAACTACCCAAAAGCCCGTATCCCTTTGCAACTTTTTATTTCGTGCAATTTTTGTGAGTATGCGTGGGTTGTAATGGTGCATCTAGCGTATGTACATTAGATGTAGAGGTGCATCAATAATGTGTACACAAGAAGTAGTGATGCAAGGCACGTACATCTTCAAAAATATGATTTTTTAGAAGGGTTGTTCAATGATGGCTTGGCAAAAATAGCGAGTAAAATGGCCTAATGCTAGGTATGCATGTAAAGTGAAATTTAGGGTTATAACATTGGGAGCATAAGATTTATTCCTAGTATTTATGATCATGGCATCTTTTGGCTTTGCAAAGTCTAGGAAAACAATAATAGTTTTAGGTCTCTTACCAGAGATTTTATCTACGACACTCTTCTTTACCTCACATGTACTTTCCTCATGGTGTTCCTCGCAAAAATTACGCCAACTATGAGGCATGATATCTTTAGGCTGAAAATTATTTTCATTTGGATTTATAAAGGGGGGTGCAGAAGAAGATGAAGCTCCAGGGGTAAGAGAGGGGACATTTCCTTTCCATTCATACACTCTCATTCAATTACTCATGTCTTGTACAATTTTTCAGAGGGCGGACATGTCTTTCTATTTAAATGAGTCTCCCTTAGGAATACTTGTTATTTCAAGATGTTCTGCATACTCTAACCAAGTGTGCAGAGTGGAACCAAGGTTATCAATGGCCTTTTCCTCAAGCCTATGATGATATAGGGAAGGTAATGCATTATAATAATGCATGAAAGCATCTTGGTTTTGAGGGAGAATGAGTTCAGGGATTTGGTTGTATAATTTTGTGAAACACAAGTTGAAGGAATTGATAGTCTCACCATCCTTATAAGAGATGTTATTGTACTCTCGTAACTACTCAGATAGGATTTTGGATTCCCCATAGGTATATTTGAACCAATATAATAACTCCTCCCAAGTAGATAAAATCTTAGGAGGGATATCAAAGAAATCGGCCACAACCTTCCCTTCAAGGGAATTCACAAATAAGCGCATACAAGTATCATTGGCATTGGCTCCTATGTTGTGACAGGCATTAGAAAATTCCACCAAGTGTTCATTCATAGTGACAGTGTTATTCCCTGAAAACCTAGGGAGATTCTCTTTGAATTTAGGAAGTGGAGGAGTAGTAGGTGCTAGGTTAAGAGGGGAGGAAACATGCCACGGGGTATTTGTAGCATCTTCTTCAAACTGAAAAAGCCCATACTTTTTAATGACTTTGGTAGGGTTTTTGGTAGATTGGACAGGGACTTGGTGAATATATAAGCTACCAATCACCGACAAAGCTGAAGATTGAGATGAAGAAGCACCTCCAGTGCCACCATATCCACCACTAGATGCCATCTTGTGGATGATAGGTAAGGGAGAGAAAGATGAACTAGATGAATCAAACAAATTTCTCCTTAGAGCACTTTGTTGGGTTGACAACACAATGTTCCTTCTTCCTATTTCAGCAATAGGATTAATTTTCAGTGATAAACCTCTTCTTCTCCTAGAAATATGAGGGTCTAAGGAAATGAAAAGAAGATCAAAACTGTAGGGAAAAGAAAATTGTGGTTGATTCCTAAACTGTCTTTGCCTAGATTCCCAACGTTTTTGTGCACTTATGTCTTTCTCAATTGCTTCCCATGAGTGATTAATCTCAACCCAGGTATTAGAAGTATCTAAGATGGTATTAAACAAGTTTAAAGAAATGTTGGTATGATCTTGAAGACCAGACTCAATATCGGGCTGCCTTGCAACAGGTACAGTCATTAAGAAATGAAACAATAAAAGAATCAATATCAGAAATGTAGATATATTCAATGATAATCAAGAATAAAAATCAACTAGAGAGATATGGAATATCTCCCTAGTATGGTCGCCAAATAAATGTTGAGTAAAATATATGAAATAATCTTACTCAAGCATTTTCAGATCTTACTTGGCTAAGGCAAGATAGACAGCAATATTATCCTATGTTTATAGCCTCAATTTTTTTTCCTAATCCACAAGTATTAGTTACAAGGGCTTAGGCTGATTTTTTATAAATAAAAGATTATTGTAAAATTCTACATTTTTATATAATTTTTTGAATATAACAGATGCAAAACTAAATGTGGAGACAAAAGAAAAAATACCAAGTCACATATTAACACAGATGAGACAGAATAACAATTGTTTATTTCATTCCAAGAAATCAAAAGAATCGCTCTCTTTACAAAAATCCCTGAGGGAATTTGGACGAAAGTCAAACTTAGATGTCCCCGATGAAAACCATACAAAAGGACTTCTGACAGAAAGTAAAAAATTGAACTTTAAAAGATGGATCAACTTGCCACAAATTGTTTCCCACTCGACTCTGCATAATATCCTTTATTAGTCATGAAAATTAATTCATAAACATACAAGTCTACACAGACTATCAAAAATAGATCAACACCTCTGAAAACAAGTCTTTGAATGATGTAATTCAACCTTGAATCTCGTTGTCTACAATAGGATCATGTTGTCATAAAAGAGAATTAGGATTTTAATGAATTAAAGAATGAATGAAAACTGAACTATCTCAATAAAACTCAAGAGCAGACCTTAGTATGCTTTCTCCTTCTATTCTCCCTTTGTTCTTCCTTCTCTTTTTTCCTTTAAGAAATCAAAATTAGTTGAAGAAGTTAAACTACCTCTTTTATTTAAGTTAAATAAACTCAACTAACTTTTAGTTTAGGGGAAGAATTAATATAATAATAATAAGGGTATTTAATAAATAATAACTAGTAGGTGGGACCTCTTATGACTCCCTTTAGTTTCTTAACAAAAATAAACATAACTAGTCAATCAATCAAACACATCCCTCCTTGTGGCTCCCATCATCATTCTCATAATTTGAAAATTAAATATCAGTGATATTTTAAACCATATCCAAAAAATATAATATCCAAAATATCCAAAAACAATATGCTGTCCAAAAACTTCAGCAATCAACTGTTCTCAACAATCAATAATAAAATATACTCAAAAACCATATTTGCCACTTTGGGAGGCAATTTTCCCTTGGTTGTTGTTGTCTCCCTTTGAATGTTTTGAATTAGCCTTAGGCTATGTGGAGCCTTTAGGCTTGATCTCACTGATAACATCAGAGTAGTCATAGCTCAAGTGCATGTAGGATGAAACAGATTTGGCTGAATCACTTGAGGGAGAGGAGGGGGAAGTAACAACTTTTCCTTTATCATGCGTGTGGTGGGATTCAGTTTTGAGTCTCTTGCTTGTGTGGAAAGACTATACAGGTGAGTGTGTAGGAAAAATTTGGACATTTTGGTTAACCGATGGAGGAAGAGCAGGTAGAGACAAATTGGGCCAGCCACGATGTTGGGATACTATTGGGTGAACAATCTCTTGCCATCCATCATTTTCAGGGACTTTAGGTTTTAATGAGACATGAGTGGGGACAGGGATACCAGGGACATGCTGGGGTTGGAAGGGATGCCTTTCTGGCCTAGGTTGGACTACCCCTTGTCCAATCCAATTGAAAAATCTAGCTTGGAAGATACGGTTTAACTCTTTTGGATCTACATCAAAATGTATCAAAAATCTAGGCCTTCTAGGGCCTTTGTTCCAATTCCCTTTGCCCCTGTTATTTCGACCATGGATTCCTTTGCTAAAGAAGCTCATCCTATATGCAGCGTTCATTAGCAACTAGCTTCTTAAATAAACCATACATGACATCTCTTTAATACGAAACAAAGTTTGGCTCAACAATCACAACAGACCCATGCAATCCAATCCATAAAATTCATTTAATACTTGTCAATGAGCAGGGGGTGAATAATGGTTATGGGATATTTGAGGGGGTTGTATTGAGAAGAAAAGTGATAATATGAAAGGGAGTAAGAACATTCATACTGCTCAAAAAATCATTAAACAATCAAATGTGTTGCAATAGAAAAACATATCAACTGTGACCCATCTCTGTGTCATCCTTTAACTGTTGTAATACATAGTTTCCATTTAATTTTAATTTAATTTTAAGAATAGGGCATGCAAAGTGAATCTAGGATTGTGAGGGGATTCATAATGAGCAAAAAAGTGAGAAAATGATAGGGGATGATAATGGATATTGTTCATAAAACAAATTAAATAATAAATAATCATAACTCTGTATTAGAATCAATCCAAAAAGAACCAACATTCATTCTTTCTCAATTTTATACCAAATTGTATGTTGTTCCAATAATTAACTTTCGCATAATTTCTCAATTCATAACTGTTTTTGCAATCATAACTTATAAACAAAACAACCTTTCCATTCAATAGTTCTATTTAACAAAGTGTTGATCCTTTCTTTCTTTTCTTTCCTTTAAAAAAAAAATTAAAAAAAAATGCATAACAATATGCTCGACATATATCCTTGATAGTGCATAATGCATCACAATAACAATCAACATTCATTGTTTAAAAATCGGGCCCAATTAAAATATACATAAGTCCATTTTTAAAACATGAACAAACTTCAAAGCATGGCCGATTATACACAACTTTCATCATATCAAACACAAAACCTTGAAATGAAAAAATAGTCAACCAAAACAATAAACCCTGAGCCTTATCTTTGTGGGTATAACTTCCTTTTAAAACCATTGGTAATCTGTATGATGATCCAATAATATATGAAGTGAACATAACCAATTACACACAGACATCATTTTTTAAAAACTGGCCATAACCTTGATCGGGCCTAGCAAAAACCACACAGGTGTCTCCATATGCAATCAAGACCATGATGGTAAAAACAAAGTGAGTGAAACCATAATGAAAAGAAGAAAAATATCGACTATATGCAAGTGCCTATTTCCATTTGTAATTGTTCAACCAAATTTATCATAGAAGGATGAGACAGAGACTTGATGAAAAACCTCCATAACCATTTCATTGATAAACCAATATTTGACAACCCAAAAGAAGCCCGAAGGGAGAAAAGACAATTGGAATCTAAATCAGACTATGTCAAAATCAAATGCAGGGAGACAACAAGAGCATGTTCATCTTTTAACAATAACATAGAGAGTTGATGGTCTTCTGAGACTTCTATCAACCACAGGAAAAAATACCTTTCGAAAAAGACACAACAGTGAGCCACACAGTCTTCTTATTACTCTCAGTCTGGGCAAAAAAACCAATAGTTAACCCTTGAGGAGAGCAAAGACAAGTAGGGTACAATAGCTAGTGCACATAGTGCATTTAACACTTGCAGAGGAGAGGCGAAATTGAATTGAACAGTGACAGTTATTAAAAGAAAACACAGAGATATGACATCTCTATCAATTACTTGATATCCGAATAGCTTGACAACAACACCAGTGAGGACGAACACATCCTTTTGACATAACGCCGAGATACAACTTGTATCAATCCAAAACCATACACACATGTATTAATGCTGGGGTCACCCAAGACTGGATCTTGGGATACTTCGGTGAAAAGACAGTAAGAATGGGCCAACGACCATGAATCAGGGTTTGAAGAAAAAACACAACAACTGTTGGCAATCCCTCTACGACTGGGTAAGGGTTACAATCATGATTGTGAGGGAACGAAGTAACCGACGATAATACAAAGAACTAAACCCTCCATCATCAATGTAAAGCGATATGAACCACCATTCACTTATTATTCCACATAGACCCATCATGATACTAAAATGACCAAGCAACCATTAAATGTGCAACTTAAAATACCCAATTATTTTACTTGCAATCCCAAACATTTATAGTCATCACAGAGACCTATAACACACATCTACAAATTTGAAATTCTCTAGAACACATAGAATCCAAGAATACCTCATGGATGGATATAAAAAGAATCATACATGTGGAAAAACGCTTAAATGGAAACTTGGTCGAGCCTTCTTCCTTCCAAGAGCCTGAAAATGCGGAGCTTCACAACCAACAGATCAAAAAATGCAACAAAGGAACAAATCTAGGGTGACAACCGATAGAGGGAGTATGGAGTGATGTGCAGTAAATGCACGTCAGTAAATGCACGTTGCTTCCATCACCTGGCCTATTCAATTCAAAGTACGAGACAACCCAACAAGCATTACATTCACCAATCAATTAAACCATGTATTCAATGCCAAACCATTGTGAAATCTCTGACGATATCCATTGCATAGTGTGCCACCCAATATCATTTACACGTTAACCCTTGCCATAACTCCATGCCATAATACATATTGAAATGCTATATGTGCCCCATTCAAATATAATGAAATTCGCATAGCCCACTAACCAACAATAGCATAATAGTTAGGACTAACATTAATATACTTTAACTTTTCCATTTGAATTTTTATATAATCCTTTATCATAGCTTAAACATATAACTTATTTCCCTTTAAGATTTTTTCATAAGTTTTTTTCTTCTTTTGATCATGCTACCATTAAAATATCTCTTGCGTATATGTGGCTAGGTAATTGATCATAGGCATTAGGGACATGGTTAAATCATAGCAACTATAAATAACATGCTCCTCATAACCATAAAAATGTTTTGTATAAAGTCATTCCACAAAAATTCTTCATCCACCTGTTATCATGTCAAATGAAACCAAGATTGCATTGTAAAAAATGTAGGATTGTGTAGGCAGCATAAAAAATAATAGAAAAACATACATAATATGTATATCCTTGCACCTCTAGTCTACAAGGGGGTCCCATATACTAGTATTATATTATTAGCATAGTTTAAATAAAAGAGATTTAACAATACTTTGCGGGCGGAATTCATCGTTACGATTTTAATCGTCAACAACCACCTCATCAACTCATTAATTGCATGTCGCAATATGTATCTCAACCACATACCAAATGCATACACCAATACATCCAACAAATATGCATCTAATAATACATCATAATATATATCAATGGAGCTCACATATGTACCATCCATGTACCATGAAAAATCTTCCTCAAAAACCATTCACTACAACAATTACTAAGTAACCAATAATACCTCTAAACATGTACTAAGAGTGTCCCTCAATAGATCAATGATATATCTCTAGATAGCATCACATCATCATGATATATCTCATAGACAAGGTGCCATAACATCATTGAGAACATAACCAGCAGTGTACCTTATCAAGAATGCATTACTCCACACACTAAAGTTTGTACCATGCATCCAAGATAGATAAGCTTCAACACTCAAAAATATGTCATCACCATACATATATCAAACACACATGCAAACATATAATCATGAAAACCTGGAACTAACCATGTGAGACCCTACAAAATGGAGTTATATCATTAAACCATGCTACAACTCATCTATACGCCTCTTCTTTTGAGGCTTTTTCCACAGGTACACGACATGTTCCTCAGTTAACTCACATATGTATGAGACCTTTATATATATCACCTCGCGTATATATGTGACTGCTTCCATAGGAACCTGTGTATGCCTTAGAAAATGTAAGGCTTGAGATTGCCGCATGGATGTCATTATTTCTTGGTTGTTCAATCTTATTCATCCACTTCTGAAGGTGTCCTGGTTTCTCTGTACTTGTACTCTAAGCTTCCATATTTTCAACATTTTCTTCCTTCCTAGATTTATGTGTTCTTATTTTCATGCTATATGAATCACTCTTCATGGATTGTCTTCTTGTGTTCCAGCAATCCTAGGATTTGTGGCCAAACCCACTACAGCTATAGCATCTCATGGTGTGACAATGAGCAGCAATGTGTCCCACTTGATTAGATCTCCAACACCTTAGGGTGTTATGAAACTTTCCATTATCTTTCCTTGCATAGTGTCTACAATCCAAAGCTTTGTGACCATATTCATTACATGAGTAGTAGTGACCATACACCATAGATCCTAGTAGTAGTAGGAGTAGCATAGACCATATACCTTCTCTATCTTTAGCCATAGATCCTTGGAGGAAGTACATTGTCCTATTCTTTCTTTGATAGAACTTGAGAGTCCATTGAAAATGGTCTTGAGAGCTAATGCATCATTCTTCTTTTATTCCTTTTGAGCTGCAAACTTTGACTTATTCTTCAAGGGAACTGATCCACCAATAACTTCTTTCCAAACACCTACTCCTTTTGCTTTCAAATACCCTTTCATTTCCATTCTCCATGTTGAATAATTTGTTTCATCAAATATTGGAACTTCATCATCCATTTGTGTGTCCATGGATGTCCTTCAAGCTTGTAAGACTTATAGTGAAGGCCTGCTTTGATACCAATTGTTGGACGCATCGAACACACTAAGAGGGGGGGGGGGGTGAATCAGTGTAGGGATCTTTTCAAACTTCTTTTTAAAATGTTTTAGTTAGCAATCACCATTTACTCATTATTCATTACTTTAACTAGTAAACATATCTCAACAACAAACATCATCAATAAACCATCTCCATAAAGATCACAAGGAACACAAGATATATGTATAAGTTTCTTTTGTATTACAGACTACAATCCTTGTCATTTTTCAGCATCAACTGAAATGAGCACCAACTCAAAGAGAGCACCAACTATCAATGCAAGAACCAGCCTATAGATCTCAACACCAACTCAGAAGAGGAATCCAATCCTCAAGTACAAGACCCAACTTGTAGATAGAAAGAAATCTGTCAAATTGTACCAACAGTCTATACCAAGAAATGTGCATCAACTATGCACAACACAAACTATCACAACAACCTGTCACCTCAACTTGTCTCATCAATCTCATCATCCAAATCTGATCTACTCACAAAGACCAATCACCAAGTCAAATCTCAACCATATGCACAATATCACCAAGTTAACCAACAAGACACCTCTAGTAATACACCATACTCTCCATAAACCCTTACACAAGACCATGTGCCAAAACCATACCTTTAATATTGTAGCAATCATAAAGACCTATACCATACCATGCAACAATCAGAACATTTCCAATATGCAAATTTGATGTGGTTACCGAACTGCCAAATTTCTGCAGCTGCCAAATTTGATGTCGCGATTCTATTGCCACGGTTTTCCTGTCGCAATTCTACAGTTGCGGTTCTAATGCCGTGATTCTTTGGACATGTTTCTACTGCCACGATTCGTTTGCCGCACTTTTTCTACTGCGATTTTTCTACCTCACTTTTTCTGTTGCAACTTTTTTGCCACGATTTTTCTGCCGCACTTTTCTTATCACGATTTTTATACCACACTTTTTCTTCCACAATTATTCTGCTGCAAATATAATCTATCAATAATACCTCCCAAATGACCTTTCACAAATGTATATTCAATATGCTCAAAGATCATACACATAAGACACCCTTTCTCTCTTATTTATACTTCTCCAAGTAGCTTCCTCAAGGGGTTATCTTATAACCAACTTACCCAACTTCCTTATTTTTGGGCTAACCCACTTCTAACCACATTGTCCACTTACAACCACTTTATCCACAAATAGTAAAATCTCCACTTCTAGTTGCAACTAATTTATTTTTAATTGTTTTCTTTTTGCAACCACTTAACCCATGACTAACCACTTTGACTGGTCAACTTCTTCTAGGAGCTTCTAAAATAATTTGACTTCTTTGACCTTGACTTATTTGACCTTCTATGGGATTCTAGATAACTCATAAGGGTTCTCCAACTTCACATGGACATAACTCTCTAACCTTGAGGAGTTATGTGATGTTCTGCATATCACCAGAAATGGCATGACATATGCTATCCATCTGGAATAATTTCTCCTACAATTTCACTGATCTTCATTACATTATTCCTCAATAAAACTTGGGTTCCCTAACCACACTGCTGGGCTACTCAACCACCTAACCATTTGGACTTCAAAAAGCATCTTCCCATGAGGGATTTCACCATAATGGGACCACTTTGATAACTTTATCCAAGAGCATCTTCTTGTGAGGGAATTCACCATAAGGGGACCACTTTGGAGTTTATCCATTTAGTTCTTCCTATCAACCATGACATGACATCAATGATACAACTCCCTTTAATATCAACACATCATTATGACACCACTTGACATCAACCCTTTGACAACAATTACATCAATGACCATACAACCAATAATCAATATATCAATGATACAAACACATCACTATGACAGTACTTTACATCAACCCTTTGACATCAATCCTTTGACATCAATGACAACATAGTACAACACCCCCCTCTCAGTATAAGAACAAGTTCAAAAATTATAATGAAGACTCAACTATACGAGGAAAAGAGGATAGAATTAGTGGTGAGAATCCAACTGAAAGAAAAGGAAGAAAATTGTGAGAAACTAGAAGATGAAATAGTTTCCTTAAGAAAGGAACTAGGGAAAACAATTGATCAGTTGAATAGAAGCTTGAAGTTTGAAAAGAGTACTGAAATATTATATAATATTCTCAGATCCCAAAGGTCACCATTCATCAAGATTCAAGACAGGTCTTTGTTATTGGACTAATCGGTAGGTGCAGACACTAACATATCTCCCTAGATCCACCTAAATCTAGAACAAAACACACCAGAACATGACGCTTTCATTAAGTTTAAAATATTGAATTTACTAACTAAAGAGGGATGAGTGACATACCATTTAAACACTGCTTCCTCTTTCCATCACCATCCTAGCTCCATTCCAATGCTCATACAATGATGAACCTACAAAAGAATGCAACCAACCAAAGTGATATCGATAGCATAAACTAAATATAAACCTATGTATGTGATCAAGGAATCATACAATAAAACACAACGAGCTTTATAGGAATGACTCATATTACTGTATCATATTAAATGTGAAAGAGAGATTACAACCATGGCCTTGATTTCGTAAGGTCCCTTCCAATTGTCCTTCGTTCCCCACACACTTCTTGCTCCAAGTATTCTGAGACCATGGATCTGATAGCTACTCACAATCTATCTTGACAAAGCAAATCTCAAAGCCACTCTAACCAAGCTAACAATCCCAAGCCAAAAAAAAACTTAGCCAATCCCAAAAGCTCCAAAGCTAACTTTCTCCATGAGAGCTCCTCTCCTTTTATGAGTTGAAGAGGATAAGGTGAGTAGGTTAGGATGATCCCATTAAATCATGAAAGTGAGTAAGATCCAAACCATTCGGATGCCACCTCACCATGGAAGTTTCTCCTTCTAGAAGATTCGAGAAAACGCTCGTTTTTCCCACGTGTAAGCATTCTCGCACCCTACTTATAGAGAAACCTGCGAACCTCTCACAACCCAGCTATGGTGCAACCTGCGAGAATCATGCATTCTCACACCCTACCTATATAGCATCCTGCGAACTTCCCTTTTTATAGGTTTTTTACAAAGGAAAATGCAACTTCTTTTCTCAGGAAAAGTTCTTCTCCCTCCTCTCTTCAGGAACTCAGGCCACTTACCCCTCTGAAGGAAACAGATAGGTTTACATCATTAACGGTCATAGGGATGACTAAAATAATGTGTAACAGAGAGCCCCCAAAGTTTGAAGTTAGAACAGAGTGATAGTTGAAATACTTTGTCGAGTGTGTGTAGGGAACAAGGAACAGTCGGTCGAAAACCTGCCAACAAACAAGGAAAACAGTACAATAATACATCATCACTGAGGTAGGCATTTCCATACTCAAAATACAAATGACTCAGAGCATAAATGCCGACATGCGAAGATCCATGTCAAGTAAGACGGGCCATGGCCACCAAACACACACTATGGATCCATGCCAATATGACTCAAATCTGAACATAGCCACCAAAAATACATTGTAGATCTATGTGTTAAAGACTCAGATTTGAACATAGCCACTAGACATACAATGTGGATCTATGCAATAGTACACTGAATATACTCCAACGCAACCTGAATCCATGAGAAAAGATTCAGGGTCTTCATCTCCACCACTCTATAGTACGAATCTAATCATGTGAATACATGTGATGAAGTTGAACATGGTAGAAACCACTTGATTACCAGTCAATGATGAGAACCATTAACAAGTGCAAGGGAAATCACCATTAATGTCAATGACTCCCAAGGTACTCTAGTACAATCCAACGAATGTGAATCAATGAGCTGATGTCGAACACTTGACATAATCTATCGATCAAGGGTCAATAATGAAAACCCACTGTCGAAAGCGAGGAAACCTGCCATTGAGGCATGCAAGTTCCAAGGTACCAATTAGTTTCTAAGTCTAATTCCTGGATAATGAGTT
>JZKD02S1729853.1:887518-897576 GCA_000966675.3 Picea glauca | reverse complement strand
AAGGAGGTTTCCCCCTCGAAGAGGCTTATTATCTGAAATTATCTCTTTTTCAAGGCGTTGAGTACTTTTTCTGAGGTTTTTCTATGCTATATTGATATTTGGTTCTTAACAATGGTAGTAATGGATCGAATGACAAAGTATGCCCATTTTTTCTCTCTTTCTCATCCTTTTAAATAAAGTATAGTATTCATTGCATTCATGAAAACAATTAAATATCTACATGGAATCCCCAAGATTATTGTAAGTGATAGCGATCCAATTTTCATTGGAAAATTTTGTACTAAATTATTTTCTTGTTTGGGTAATCTATTGGCTCACAAATCATCTTTCCATCATCAATCCAATGCGAAAACTAATATTGTGAGTAAATGTATAAAAGGATATCTTTGTTTCTTCTTGAAGCTGGAATAAAATCTCTCTCAGTGGGTTTCCCCAAGTTAAGGTTTTACTTGGTAGGTTGCCAAAATTTCTGGGTGTGCACATGCTTATGTGACTGTTGTTCATTATTATTTTCCACTGCATATGTGCTTAGTAATGTGTGTTTCTTCTTTTGAAGTATAAATATGGTGTGGGTTATTTTCATTTAAGAAAGAAATTTAAGTTTTCTAAGTGTGTGACAAAAGCTCTATGTGTTAGTGTGCTTTTGTTACTAATTATTCTACATGATATTAGAGCCAGGTTCTCTGAGTTACAATGAGAAATACTATTTTGATAAGGATTTGAAGGGGGAAAATTGGTTGTTTGTTTTCTATTGAACAATTGACAGGGAAATGGTTGCTTGCATCAGGTATGAGGACCGATTGGATGGTATTTCCAACTATTTGCGATGGAAAGTTAGGATGTCAGCTATTCTCAGGGAGAAAAAACTGTGGAGCTTTGTCAGTACCATAGTTGTTGTTCCCACAACATACCCTATAGATTTGAATTTATGTGGGGTAAAGGATGCCAAATATCAGAGGCTTATTTTGGATGGGGTTAAGGACCACCTTATCCCACACTTACCTGAGAAGAAGACAACTTATGAGATGTGGGAGACACTGAAAAACTTGTATAAGGTGAAGAATGAAAATCGGAAGATGGCATTGAAGGAAAAAATACATGATACTAAGATGGGTAAGGGGGAGAGTGTGGATTCTTATCTTACCCGGGTAGCTCAAGTGAAAGATAAGTTGGCTGCAGTTGGGGAGGTCATTTTAGATTCAGATTTTGTGAGGATAGCCTTGAAAGGCTTCACCAAGGAATGAGAAGTATTCTTGAAGTGTGTGGTGGGTCAAGAGCATCTTCCAGATTGGAGCATATTGTGGGATGAATTCACTTAAGAGGATATCTGGGAAGGATCTAAGAGTAGTAGATAGAAGGGAGATGGAGGTGATGGAGAGAATGTGGCTCTTGCGACAAAGAGAAAAATAAAGAAGAAGGGGAGTTCTGAGAAAGACTTGAGCAAAGTTAGATTCTTTGTCTGCAACCAATATATCCACCTTGCATCTTAGTGCCTAGAGAGGAAGAAGAAGAAGGAGGAGGAGGAAGGGATAGTTTCAGTGGTGAAGACAACAGTAGAGGATTTTGTGGATAATTTTGATAGGGAATACTCCTTGTTCATCCTCGTTTCAAGTGTCGGGAGTACTATATTTGTGAGTGAGAGTAGATGGATCATTGATAGTGGAGCCTCACATCATATGACATGAATATGGTGTATATTCCTTAGTATCACAGAGACAAGTCTAGACTAGCTAGTTGAAAGTGAAGAGGGAATGGCACGAGTAGTTCATGGAGTTGGAAGGGTTAGATTCCAGCTCGATTTTGGAGAACTCTTATAGGTTGATGGAGTTCTATTTGTACCAGGGATGAGGGTTAACCTACTCTTGGTTTCAGTCTTGGGGTATTTTGGATATGCAACATTGTTCAAGAGTGTACATGTCTTTATATACAGAGAGAGAGTAGATCCAATTGAGCAACAATTGATTGGTGATCAGGTTGATAGGTTGTATGTTGTTTGAGGACAACCTATAGTTGGATATGAGTTGGACGAGGAGTAGGAGGATACTAAGACTACATTGGGCCCAAGGATTCAGTCTCAATATCCAAGGGAAGAGAGGGATTCTCTTTAGATTATAAATAGGAGGCTCAATTGGTGTGAGTGGATAGAAGCGCAGGGTGGACTATGTTCTCATAGGAGCTCACGGTTCATAGTGGTTGCCAGCAGGAGGTCTTCAGGTTTGAGTTTTGTGCATGTGTTGAGGTTGTCTCTAGGTTTAGAGGGATCTCCTACTGTGAACAATGTGTTGGAATTGAGGATAGGACCAAGTAATGGTGATGGGAGTGAGTACATCCCTTGCTAAGAGAGAGTGTTAGGTATTATAGCTTGGGAGGTACTCCATGTTGAGGAAAAGATATGAAATGATCTTACTCAAGCATTTTCAGATATTGCTTGGCTAAAGAAAGATATACAGGAATATTACCCTATGTTTATAGCCTCAAAAAATTGTTTCCTAATCCAAAAGTATTGGTTACAAGGGCTTAGGCTGATTTTCTTATAAATAAAAGATTGCTAAAAAAATCAATATTTATGTAATTTTCTGAATATAACATATGCAAAATTAAATGTAGAGACAAAAGAAAAAATACCAAGTCAATAATTAACATAGATGAGACAGACATCAATCTCTTATTTCATTCCAATTTATCAAAAGAATCGTTCTCTTTACAAAATTCCCTGAAGAAGTTTGGACCAAAGTCAAACTTAGATGTCCGCAATGAAAACCATACAAAAGGACTTCTGACAGAAAGTAAAAAAATGAACTTTAAAATTTGGATCAGCTTGCCACAGATTGCTTCCCACTCTACTCTGCATAATATCCTTTATCATTCATGAAATTTAATTCACAAATAGACAAGTCTACACAGACTATCAAAGATAGATCAACACCTCTGAAAACAAAGTGTCTGAATGATGTAATTCAGCCTTGAATATTTTTGTCTACAATAGGACCATGCTATCATAAAAGAGAATTAGGCTTTCAATGAATTTAAGAATGAATGAAAACTGAACTATCTCAATAAACTCAAGGCAGACCTTAGTATGTTTTCTCCTTCTATTATCCTTTTGTTCCTCCTTCTCTTTTTGCCTTTAAGCAATCAGAATTAGTTGAAGTAGTTAAACTACCTCTTTTAATTAATTTAATTAAATTCAACTAACTTTTAGTTTAGGGGGAAAATTAATAAAATAATAATAAGGGTCTTTAACAAATAGTAACTAGTAGGTGGGACCCCTTGTGACTCCCTTTAGTTTCTTAACAAACATAAACAAAACTAGTTAATCAATCAAACACATCCCTCCTTGTGGCTCCCATCATCACTCTCATAATTTTGAAAATTAATATCAATGATATTTGAAACCATATCCAAAAAATATAATGTCCAACATATCCAAAAATAGTGTGTTGTCCAAAACTTCAACAGTCAACTGTTCTCCACAATCAATAAATAAAAACACTCAAAAACCATATTTTCCACTTTGGGAGGCAATCTTCCTTTTCTTGCTACTGTCTCCCTTTGATTTCTTTGAATTTTCCTTAGTTTGTGTGGAGCCTTTAGCCATTATCCCACTAATAACATGAGAGAAATCATCTCTCAAGTGCATGCAGGATGAAACGGATTTGGCACTTGAGGGAGAGGAGGGGGCAACAATAAATTTTCCTTTATCAAGTGCATGGTGGGCTTTGATTTTTAATCTCTTGCTTGCGTGGGAACACTGTACTGGTGAGTGTGCAGGGGCAACTTGGACAATTAGGTTAACCAGTGGAGGAGGAGCAGGCAGGGACAAATTGGGCTAGCCACAATGTTGAGAGACTGTCGGGTGGACAATCTCTTGCCATTCGTCATTTTTAGGGACTTCATGTTGTAACGATACATGAGGGGCAACTGGGATACCAGGAACATGTGGGGGTTGGAAAGGATGCCTTTCTAGCCTAGGTTGGACCAACCCTTGTCCAATCCAGTTGAAAAACCTATCTTGGAATAACTGGTTCAAATCTTATGGATCTGCATCAAAATGTATCGAAAACCTTGGCCTTCTAGGGCCCTTGTTCCAATTTCTTCTTCCCTTGTTATTCTAGACATGGCTTCCTCTGTTGAAGAATCTCATTCATGTATGGAACATTTATTAGCGATTAGTTTCTTCAACAAACCATACATGACATCTCTTTAAATATGAAACAAATTTTGGCTCAGCAACACATCAGACTCATGCAATCCAATCCATAAAATTCGTTTAATACTTGTCAATGAGTAGGGGATGAATAAGGGTTTTGGGATATATGAGGCATTGTATTGAGCGAAAAGTGGTAAAATGAAGGGGGGTAGATCATGATTACTTCTCAACAAATCATCAAACAATCAACTATGTTGTAATACCAAAACATATCAACTGTAACTCATCTATGTTCCATCCTTCAACTGCTATAATATTGAGTTTTCATTTAATTATAATTTAATTTTAAGAACAGGGCGTGAATAGTGAATCTAGGAATGTGAGGGGATTTGTAATGTGTGGAAAAGTGATAGAATGACAGGGAAATAATGAATATTGTTCATAAAAAAAATCAAGTAATCAATAAACATAACTCTGTACTAAAATCAATACAAAAAATACCAACACCATATCAACAATTACTGTGTATCAAATTTTTTGATGCTCCAACATTTAAATTCCTCAAAACTTCTCAATTTAGAATAGTCTGCACAATCATACTCATAATCGAAACAACTTTCCATCAACAGTCCTATTAAGAAAATGCTTGGTCTTTAATTTCTTTCTTTCCTTTTAAGAATTTAAATAAAACACACAAGAACATTGCTACACCTATGCATCACTATAAAATAACATCCACTATCTATCAATTCATGATCGGCCCAAATTAAAATATACACAGGTCCCTTTCCAAATACGAACAAACTTCCAAAAATGCCCGATTACATACATTCTTCACCATATCAACCAATAAGATTTTGCAACGAAACCACAATCAACATAAAACTTGAACCTCATCATTGTCGATGTAACCATTTCCAATATGCACGATGATTCAATAATATATGCACAATGGACATAACCAATTACACACAATCACCAATTCCATAATTTTCTACAACCCCGATCGGGCCTTGTGAAACACACAGGTGTTTCCAATTTGCAATTAAGACAACGTTGTAAGAACACAGTGAGTGGAAACATAACGAGAGGATAACAACCCATGATAGTATATAATTAATAGTTCCCAATCATAACTCTTCAACCAATTTAATCATAGCAAGACGAGATAGGGACTCGACGAAAAATTCCGTAACCACTCCACTTTATAAACCCATATTTAACAACCAAGAAGATGCCCGAAGGGAGCAGAACAGTTGGAGATTTAAAATTGGGCTCTGTCACAACAAATACGAGGAGACAATCAAGAGCGCACTCATTCATCAATAACACAGATAACCATAGGTCCTTAGAGACATATCAACCATAGGAAAAAACCCTTTTGATACAGACACAATAGTAATCCACAGGGTCTCCTTATAACTTTCAGTTTGGGCAATGGAATGACAATTAGACACAGAGGAAGACCATGATGGGTAGGGTAGAAAACTGATGCACATAGTGCATTTTATGTTTGCAGAAGAGAGGTGAATGTCAACTGAACAGTCACGGTTACCAAGAAAACACAGAGATATAACCTCTATTTATTTCCTTAAGAGCCGAACCGTTTGACAAAAATACTGGTGAGGATGCCTAACACTGAGGCATAACTTATATCAACCCAGAACCATACGGTATATATCAACATTATGGCCACCCTAAGACCAATTCTTGAGATACTTTGGTTCCAAGACAATGAGAATGAGCCCACGACCATGACTCTGGTACAAGAAATACACAACAACCAAATGGAAGTATGAACACGACTAGATAGGGCTACACTCATGACTGTGAGGAAGCAAATGACAATAATACATAAAGAGAAACCCTCCACCATAAAAACACAGAGCGATAATTCTACATTCACTTAATATCCGCAGAGACCCACCATGATTTTAACCAACAGAGCAACCATTGAATGCACAACTCAACCAAAATCCAATTCTTTTGCTTGCAATCTGAACAATTACACAATCATTCTAGAGAGAAAAATCATGCATTTACACAGTTGCAATTCTCAGGAAAACACAAACCCAAGCATTACTGATCCGTTTTTTGTTCATAAACAGATCATAATTCATGGATGGGGTGAAAAAGAACCATACCTGTAACAAAGAGCTTAAAATGGCAAGTTGGTTGAGTGTTTTCTTCCCAAGCTTGAAATGCGGAGCTTAACCACCAACAAACCGAAATACAACAAAGAACAATACTAGGGTGATGGCCGATGGGGGGAGTGTGGAGTGACGTGCATTTATTGAACGTCGCTTCCATCTCCTATCTTATTCAATTCTGAACTACAAAACAACCAACATTCACCAATGTATTAAACCATGTAATCAATTTCCAAACCATTGAAATATATGACGATATTCCTTGACCAATGTGCCACCCAAATCATTCACACGTTAACCTTTTCCAAGCTCTTATGCCATACAAAATGTATTGCAATGTTATATGCGCCCAAAATAAATCAAATGAAAATCGCATAGCCACTAACCAACCATATAATAGTTAGGACTAACACTAACATCTTTTACCTTTTCATTTTCATATAATCCTTAACATAACTCAAACATAGATCCTTTCCTTTTAGGATTTTTTTCATAAGTTTCTTTTCTTTGTTTTGGTTATGTTATTACTAACATGTTTCTTATGTGTATGTGGCCAGGTAGTAGATCACAATGATTTGTGATATGATTAAATCATAAAAACTATAAATATATGCCCATCAGAACATAAACGTAATGGTTTGAATTGCATAAACATCCCATAAAACGCATCATCCACCTGTTACTATGTCAAATGAAACCAACACTGCATTGTCAACCATATAGGACTATGTAAGCAGTGTCGAACAACAACTAAAAATGTGTGATATGACTATCTTCGAGCCTCCAACCTACAAGGGGGTCCCACCTACTAGTATTATATTATTAGCATAGTTTAAATAATAGGGCTTTATCAATACTTTGCGAATGAAATTCCTCGTTATGATTTTAATCGTCAACACTCTGTATGTTTTTTCTTGTATGCGGAAGTGACCTTGCATTTTCACTACTAGGAACTTGACTTTTTAATAGGATTTTATAAATTTTTAATAAAGTAATTTTATTAAAGTGACTTTTGTAGATTATCCTTTATAATATTTTATTAAAGTGACTTTATGTCATGAAGTGCACTTATTTCATGAAGTGGAATTGTACTTTAATAAATGTAAGTGATTTATTTTGGAGGGAATAAATGATGTACCTTGATCTTGTAAAGGCAATATTAGATCAACCTAAATGATGTACCATACTAAGCATCAACCGTGTACCACAACCTGTACCATAAAAAATGCATCAACCATGCACCAAAAACTGTACCATACCAAGTGCATCAACCATGCAAAAAACTTGTACCATACCATCAATGATGTATCTCAACCAAATACCAAAATATGTGCCTCATACACATAACATAACATCCAAGATGTGTCTCAACATGTGCCAAAATCAATGATATTCCTCTAACATAACAACCATACACCATGTGCTAAGAATCTATCTCAAACCATGTGCCTTAAACATGTGCCAACATCCATAAACCATGTACCAAGAGATGTACCTCAAACATGTGCCATATCACTCATGATATGCCTCAACCATAACTATAACCATAACCATAACCATGTACCAAAGATATATCAAGATATGCCTCAAGTATATACCATACATCCAACCATGTGCCAAGTATCCAATATATTCTAATGCCTCAACAATATACCAAACATACCTCAAGCATGCACCATGACATTACTGACATATAACCCTCAAAATATGCACATAGACATACTTGTAAACCTGTAACAACTTTGTTGCATCAAATCTCAGACAAACATACCCTTTTGGACATCAACAACTAGGAACAAGCATTCTTCCTTAACTATGTCTTATCCTTGTAGGACTAAAACATGTTATCACATGAGGCCTCGCATGACTGACACTAGGAAACCCGTGGGGGTGCCTTGTGGGATGCTAGTAGTTTGACCTGCGGGGGTCAACCAAACTAGGGTTTATCAGAAACCCTCGCTCTCCTCTGCAATCTTGAAACTCTCACACTTCTCACTCTTTCACTGCCTTAGATTTTGTCGTCGCAAACTTGTCAATAGATCACTTACTCACATAGAAGATATTCAAATAAACTTGTGTGTTAATGTCTTTATGAGAGAATTGGTGAGGTTTATATATAGGCTTTCTAAGTAACCTCTTTCCTTAACTTTAGGGCTTCTTGAAATTTCTTGTTACAATCACTTTACCCTTCAATTAATGACTTGTGACTTTTAGAGGATTCTTAACCATTCTTTGGGTTTTCCAACTTCAAGAGGGCATATCTCCTCAACCGTGAGAAACCACGTGACTTACCACCTACCATTGGAAATGAAACGGCAAGGACTATCCATCTATGAGTGTGTTACTTGAATTTAAATTGTCCTTTATGTCCATTTTCCTTGATCAAATTTAGATTCCATGACCATACCTTCAAGGTTTCGTGTAGACTTCATCAAATGTACCCATCACATATATTGACATCAACCACTTCTATTGTCATTAGTGAAAACTGACTTATCATCAATATTGACCACAACTTTGGGGCATCTTGACTTCTCCAAGGGTTGACATCAATGACAACCAATTTTCCAACAATAGGTTTTCCTTCATGAGATTCTTTTGTGCATAGAAAACCCATGCTTGTAAGGTGACCGATGCAATTGAGTTACTTATCTTCTTTAGTGATGGTACTAGTCCTCCTCAATAGACACTTATCCACCACTTCCGTAACTTGATTTGGAAAACTGCTACCCACCCGTTTCTACAAGTTCATTCCTTCCATAAACATGTTATGGATGGGTTTCTTTCTAGTAAGCATCTCGAATAGCACTACTCCATAGCTATAAACATCACATTTTTTGACACATCCACCTTAAATCCATATTCTGCATCCAAACATCCTCATCAAAAGGTTTCTTATTTAATTTTTTTTAATAAAAACAGAAAACTCATGGCATTCCCTAACATGTTATCTATCTCAAATAATACCTGGAGGAATATAGCTCATGGATCCCTTGAGTGCATGTGTGGATGTGAGAGATAAATCCTTAGAGTCTGCAAAACATATGGTAGCAATTCCAAAGTCTATTAAATGTGTTGTCATATCTTTTCCCAGAAGCACATTGTTTGGTTTCAGATCATAATGGATCACTTGCATGAAACAATGGTGATGGAGATAAGCCATGCCCTATGAGATGTCTATTTCTATATTCAACCTTTGAATCAAAGTCAGACTACTTTCTACTTCATCATTGGGATATAACCACTTCTCTAGTCTTCCATTTGACATCAATGGAAATATCAAAGCTTTAATTTGGAGGTTTAAATAAGAAGTTGTGATTCTAATCAAATTTCGGTGCCTAACTCTACCCTATACTTTGAACTCCCTATCAAAAATCTTGTGCACCCCTTCATTTTCTAGATTGAGAAGATTCATTACAATGATTGTGCCATCATTCAGAGCCCCTTTGTACACTTTCCCAAAACTAACCACTCCTAACAAGTTGGCGTCACTAAATTCATTTGTTGCGGTGATGAGATATCCATAAGAAATTGTTTGGTGCCCCAAACTTTGTAGGAGTATGTCTCTTGCAATTTTGTCTCCACATGAATCCCAAAAACAAACACAATACAACAATGACTGCAATTGCAACAGTAAGTATAATAACTCTTTTAAGATGTGAAACACTTTTATGTTTAAGAGTAAAGCACAATCATAGACTCACCCAAGGTCCACATATGGCACTAAGCTTTTTGAAAACTTATTTTGTAATTTTAAA
>JZKD02S1729853.1:865707-884238 GCA_000966675.3 Picea glauca | reverse complement strand
GGGTTCTATCCGACCTACTAATATAACAATATAAATGTAATAATTCAATATTTAGGGATTAATAATGGGTTTTATACTTAACATGGGATTTGTATAGGGCTTAACATGCCCCTCCCCTTCAAAAACATGTCGTCCTCAACACTAACTATGGGTGTTTCTGCTAAAGAACTCATCTTCCCATGTCACCTCTTCCATTGATAAGTTCTTCCATTTGACAATGTACTCAGTAATTGCTCGATTTCCCAATTGATTGATAATTGTTTCAAGGATTTTTTTTGTTCTAGTATTAATTTTCCTTCTTCATTAATCTTTGGTAAAATAGTTTGGATTGGAATCTTGTCATTGATTACCTTATTTAAGAAAGACACATGGAAGACTAGATGTACACGTGAAGATGGAGGTAACTCCAATTTGTAAGCCATACTTCCTATTCTTTGCAACACCTTATAGGGGCCATAATATTTGGGTGCTAATTTATTATCCTTCTTTTTTTTCTTGAGGGACATATGTTTATATGGTTGTATCCTTAAAAATACCCAATCCCCCACTTCAAATTCCCTTTCACTGCAATGTTGATATGCTTGTTGTTTCATCTTATTTTGTGTCATAACCAAGTTGTACTCCTGTAGTTTGATAACCTCTTGTTGGTGCCCTATGTGGTCCTCCACTATTTTATCCTTTGCAGTCCCTTTCAAGGGTGATGTGATGTGATGGATGGAGGATGATATCCATTAAGTGATAGAAATGGGGACATTTTTATGACATATGGAAGGATATGTTGTACCACCATTCTTCCAAGGGAAACCACTTGACCCATTATGTCTATTTATCATATGAAAAGAAACAAAGATATCATTTTAAACATTTATTCACAATATCATGTTTTCCATCAGATTGAGGATGGTAAGATGCGATGTGAGCCAATTGAGTAACCAAACAAGAAAATAATTCAGTCCAAAATTTTCTAGAGAAAAAATGGCCATACTTTGTCAGTTGATCCACTACTACCATGATTATAGTCTTCCCTTCAGATTTTGGTAAACTTGTAATAAAATGCATTGAAACTTCTTCCCAACATTTTCTTTATATAGATAATGGTTGTAGGAGATCTGACATCTTGATTATCTCGCCCTTATTTTGTTGGCATACCACACATCTAGACACAAACATTTGAACATCAGTTCTAAGACCTTCCTAGAAAAAATCCTTCTTAATCATGTCTTAAGTTTTCAAGAATCCTTAATGTCCTCCTATAGGAGAAGTGTGCAATTCCATAATGACCTTCTGTTTGAGTTGGGAATTATTACATAAATATAGGTGATAATGATACCATAGAAAATCATTATTCCATACAAAATTATCTAAAGGATTTGGGTCCTCTTGTAGTTGTTGAATGATAGAAAAAACACATAGTGAAACCTATGTTTCTTCTTCTTTCCATCAAATTGCATCTTCCACAATATTATGTTTTCCTTTTTGGTAAATACTTTCAAAGCAATAACCTCACATCTTTGTAACCCATTTTTGTTTCTCTTCTAAATATAATAGTTCTCCAAGAAGTACTTCAAACTATCATGATTGGTTTTTACTTTGAAGTGTCTTCCTATTAGGTAAGGGCACTATTTCTTAACTGCATGCAATATGACCAACATTGAATTAAAACTATGCCAATTCCATGGCTTGAGGCATCACACTCCATAATAAATGTTTTTGTGAAGTCAAGTGTGGCCACGGCATGAGTTGTACACATAACCTCCTTAATTTTTTCAAAATATTTGGTTGTTTTTTGAGTTCAATAAAATTATTCCTTCTTTAATAATTCTTTAATGTTTTCCCTGACATGTAATTAATCATGTTTAATGATTTCCATGAAATAGCACACAAATATTGTAATTGTATTATTTCTTAATTGTAACTACCAACAACTGACTATGGGGGTGAAGCCTTGAGTACATGACATGATACCACTAGAGGAAAGAGTGAGGGAACATAGGGAGGGGTTCATCATGCTAAGATGAGCCAATCCTCCTTGCTGAAGTATTTGATTTAAAATAATAATCCTTAACTTAATCCCAAGAAAAAATTAGTTAATGAGAAAAGGACTGGTGGTTGAGAAACCAACCACCTCAATGAATGGAAGCATGGAGGGCTTGGATGAGATAGAAAGAAGCTGCCAAAGGTACACTAGAGTACCAAGTCAATAGCTAGATTGACCCATGGTTCCTTATGAAAAAGGAAGACGACGGTCCAGAACCTTCCTGTGAGAAAAACACGTGAAAGAGAGGTGCATGAGAGTGAGAGAGATAGGGGAATCTCATAGCAAGAAAATGGTCACATGACTGGTCTGAGAACCCAAGAACCCATCCTGAGCTAAGAGGTTATGAGCTTGATGCTGGAGAAGCCTCTGATAAGAGGCCTGAGGTAGGAAAAGTAAGCATAGAGAATTCCATGGTGGTACCATGGCTTGGCACGGGGGTGGCCTACTGCTGAAGTGGCAGAGCGAGCATAGCCTATATTTGGATGGAAAGTCGAACACCCACATTCAGTTGGATGGATATAATTTGTAACAGATAAGTATATATCTGTTCTATGCAATTAAGTAAATGAATGATTGATTCATGTATTAAATACTTGAATGTATGAGTCTGCTACTTGGATAGAATCCCATTTCATATGCAAGTCTGTGTACTTGAATAGTGGTGGAACTATAAGAAGGTCGAATTACTAAATCTTTTTGTATCCTATGTATAAAATAATATGATAGTTGTAATGGGTATCATATGAAAGGAAGGAAGTGTTGTAACTATCCTCCAAGAAGGAATGACAACTTAACTATAATAGTGGCACGAAGAGGTCATATAGGGTAGTAAATCCAGAGTTATCTCCTGGATCTGGAGCAATCCAGGACTCTAAGTCCTTGAATGGTCATAGGGTTTCAACCCCATCTAGAAGGAGTGGATAAAAAAACCATGAGATAGATATCATAATACCCCAGTGTTTGAGGGATACCTCTACATGAATAGATAACCTTAACTCCTTGTGAAATCTCCTATATTGTAGTGAAGGGTTGCAGGAAATGAGAACATTGACTTAAGTGGTGAAAGGGACAACCTTAGTGTTCTTCAGATCAAAGTGAGATCGAAGGCTTGATAATCTTGAGAAAACACTTAGAAGAATCCCTGAGACAACCAAGTCCAAGTTCATATTGATAACCATGAAAAATCAAGTGTTTGAGACACTAGTAAATTTGGGTCATTTTATGACTATAATTTCTTTGCACACGATGTTCTGTCATGGAGATGGCAATGGATCTTGGACCCCCCAAACGTCGTATCACGTGTCATGGAAATTGTGATGACCTAAGGATATCATTCTTGCTAGACAACCTAAGGATGTCGTATCAATTTCTTCATGAGGGAGACAACCTTCTTAGGTCATCGCCCATGAGAGGACTCAAAGTTTGCGTCGTAGGTGTTAACACATAAGATTGTATGGGTCAAACAAATTCACCTTAGTTTTGTTCTTTGAGTCATAAAAAGTTTCAATTTTTTTTTTTCAATAATAGACCAAGGAACAAAAACCTCCTTTAGTTTATGCATAGGTGTTATGATTTGAGATAAATTACCAAAATAAAATTCCTATAGAAGGGTTCCTACACTTTTGAACAGCTCGACTTCAAGTCAGTTTTTCAGGGGTTTTGAGAAGGATTTTGCAATTATTGATGACTCCATTGTGTAGAAGACATCATAAGATTTCCAACCATACCACTTGCAGCTGAAAAATATTCTGGGAAGGCCTCCAAACACCATCTCAAAGACCACGTTGCGTTTCTGCTGAGAGCACACTGTGCTTCTGAAATGTTTGAGCGACCAACTTAAAACTTGGATTCTGAACAAATGAGAAATTATTTTTGAAAATGGGAGGAGGTGTTTGTTCATCATATACCAAATAACAATAATCTCTCTCAGTTTTGTAAAAAGTGTTATGGTTAGATATATATTTCTCTACATTTGAGCCCTATTTGTGTAGAAAAGTTTGAGAATTTTGGTCAAATTTTGGTATTTTGGCAATTTCATAATGCACATAAATGCAACAAGATCACGCTATGATTTTTATTAGAGGCTCCAATGGAGGTTATCCTTGCATGGATGGATGAATTTTGATGTGTAAATCCCATATATGTCTTTGGTTTTTCATGAAAGTTCCTAATTTTGGAGGAAAACTCAGAAAACACCCCAAATTTCATGTTTCTACCATTGTTTTTCAACCCACGCTATGCTTCTAGAGTAAGCTTGGGGAAATGAAGTTTTGAGTGTCTTACATGTGGTTTTTTTGCAAGTTTCAAGGTTCAGTTGGTTAGAGGACATCCAAGGCTACCTTATCCAACCTTCAGATTAGAAAAAATATGTGTAAAATCTATCTCAAAATCTCCTCCAATTGCACGCTATGCTTCTGTCAAAATGCGCTATGAAATGTGTTGTGAAAACTCTGTTCTAAAACTGTTGAACTGGTATTTTTGACTAGTTGAATTCCAGGAGGATTTCCTAGTGAACCAGGATGAATTTTCAAAATACAAAGGAGGTTATTGTCAAGAACAGACCCATGAACACTAACCTCTTTCATTTTTCATACAGGTCTCATTGATTGGGAGAGTTGAAGGAATCTTTGAGCCCTATTTTTTCAGTTTTCATGATTTCCTGATTGAGACATGTTTTTGTGACACGTATTCCGGCCAGATGGAGATGAATTTCAAGAAAATGAGAGAGGTGTTTCTTAAGAACGAGCTTATATACGAAAACCATTCTTAGATTTTACATAGGTATTGTAGTTTGAGAATTACAAGTGGCATTTTGAAGCCTAGTTTTCATAATTTCGCCTCCTGAAAAGAAAGAAATCAGTTAAAACATGTCACTCTCTGTTTGTAACTGTTTCTATTTTGGGAAAGGGGTTGGAGTTTGAATTGGTGAGATGGAAATGACCTATGGTTCTATATATTTCATGGCACAAGAGTAGAGAGGGTGAGAATGAGCCAGGGGAAGGGGGCTTTGGACCCAGAAGAATTCAAAGTGGTTATCACTGTGTTCTTTTCTTCTCTTTATATTTGTTCAAAATTGTGATTCCTTATCAATGGAGATCATTTTTTATTTTCCATTTCTATATTTATCTGTGTACTAATATTAAAGAGTGGCTGATTTACTCATCTTCTTATTCATACAATGATTGAATGATGTTCTTTGTTCTTTGCATTGGTGATATAGAATTTGTTAATACACAGATTTTTACTGTGAGATGACTATTTTAAAGTGCTGGAAGTATCTATGACATGTTCAGATCATAGTTTACTTTTCCTCATCCATTTATCAAGTCTATTGTCTGATATGAAGTTGCTAAGGCCACTTTTGTTAAATGATATAGTTGGGAATATGTACAATAGATGAATTTGATTGTCCTTATGGTCAAATCTCTGTGAATTTAAAGCTTATCTTTCAAGATTAAATTTGAATTCTTTGCATGTTACCAAGCTCACCTGATTACAGTCTAGGGTGACTCTTGGAGTGATAACATAAATGGAATCGTTGTCAGGGAAGGAAGTGTGAAGCTATCTTCCCTGGGGGAATGACATAGATCCAACTCTTGATGGTAGACAAGAGAGGGACATAGAAATTGACTGTAATTATCTACCTGGTGACTCCACAATCAAAGACTCCACTGGGGAGGATGACGTTGATAGAAATATAACCATACGAAAGGGGATGACCAGGTATCAACTTATGAGCTTTCTCCATGCACTCTTGTTTTTCTTTATCATCTCATTTCTCTCTTTCCCTTTACGTATAAAGAGGATTATCCTCTGCTTTGTCTATTCGAATGATCAGAAGCCTTCCTTTATATATCCATCCTTGGAAGAAGAAGACCTACCTTCTACCTGTGTTGTAGATGTTGATCTTGTATGTTCACCTCAACCTATTCATAAGGATGAGCTTTGTATTGAAATCACTCTTGAATTTGATCACCCTTGTAACCTTGAGGACGTTGAAACTGATTCAAATCCTTCTTAGATCTCATCACCTTCTTCTCTTATTGTTGAACCTTGCCATCATCTTGTTAAAACTCATATTCAGCCCACTAGTTTTCAAACTAGAATTAGAGACAAGATATTTAAACCTTTAAGGCTACCATATCACCTTCATGCTTATCCTCTTGATTTCTTTGAGTATCTTCCCCGATTTTCTGGAGAGGATCATGTTACAACTGAGAGACACAAGAACTTTGTTGATCAGTTTGAGATAGTACATGAATATGTTACCATGAGATTGTTATCCAAATCCTTGTTTGGAGATGTTGATGTGTGGTTTAAAGGTTTGGTAGTTGATTCTATTGGTTCGTGGATCGAGATATGCAACATATTTTTAAAGTATTGGGGTGAGAGCAAGTCCCTAGATCAATACCTCGCTGATTTTAATGCTTTGAGGAGAGGGGAAGAAGAAGCTATGGTTGTCTTCAACAAAAGTTTTTACAGAGTTTATCATAGAATTCCATTGGAGATTTGACCTTTCGAAGTTGCTGCCATGGTGTACTATTTAATGGCTCAACATTCAGAGCTTGTCCTTCTCCCAAGAGAAAGAAAATAGTCATCTTTAAGAAGGTTGTTTGAAGATGCAATGGAAGTCGAGGAGAATATCCTGGCTTGCAAGCAGATTCAAGATCAAACATACTTTGAAAATCCGTATGCACATGAACAACAAGACTGTGAGTATATTTCAGATTTGGAGCAACAAGAATGTAAGTATGAATCAGATTTGGGACAACATTTGACATTTTTTTCAAAGTTTTCATATTTTTTTATGGATAAGGATGTACATCATTCTTATGTTCATTTTCAAAATCAGTTTGAGAATGCAGTAGTGGATGATTGCATAGATAACTATATGTTTTTAGTTGATCATAGTCAGAACTCTTTAAGTCCTACTATGCAATTATCATATGATCATGTTTATAAAGAGGAAACTTCAATTCTTCATGATTAAGAGTTGCTCATGAAAACACAAGGAGGTCATCTCTTTCTTAGCAAAGGGGAATTTATGCAATGTAAATAATATTTTCTCAATCAACAGATTTGTGACTACGGTTTTGAGGGTTCAATAGCAGCCTTGTTGGAGTCATACTTTTTCGATTCTCTGAAAATTTTAGATTTTATCATTTCACCAACATTCCTGGGTGAGTATGGATTTATGAAAGAGTCTATATCGCTGATGTTATGTTCTTGTTATTATTCATTAATAAGTAGCAGAGATGAGATCATTTCAATCTTAAAATTACTTAAATGGTTGTTGTGTAAGTCTATCTTTACTTGATCAAATTGGAGATCCGGTTAGAGGTAGGGTAGTGTAGGAAATAAGCTCGCTTCTCGAGCATTTTCTTTCCTTCAATTTGTAGCAAGTTTATCAGTCAATTTGCTTAGATAAGTGGCATATTTTGGTAGTGTTTCATAGGTTAATTCCAAATATGACTCCATATCCCAATAGATAAGGCAACTGGAACTTCATGTTCCTGACAGCTCACAGGGAGCATGCCATCCCCTGTGGAGCAAAATGTTAACACATAAGATTGTATAGGTCAAACAAATTCACCTTAGTTTTGTTCTTTGAGTCATAAAAAGCTAAAAAAAGGTTTTTGTCAATAATATACCAAGGAATAAAAAACTCCTTCAGTTTATTCATAGGTGTTATTATTTGAGACAAATTACCAAAATAAAATTGCTATAGGAGGGTTACTTCACTTTTGAACAACTCGACTTCAAGTCAATTTTTTAGGGGTTTTGAGAAGGTGTTTGCAATTATTGATGACTCCATTGTGTAGAATACATCATAATATTTCCAACCATACCACTTGCAGCCCAAAAATCTTCTGGGAAGGACTTCAAACACCATCTTAAATACCACATTGTGTTTCTGTTGAGAGCACGCTGCGCTTCTGAAATTTTTGAGAGACTAACTGTAAACTTGGATTATGAACAAATGAGAAAGTATTTTTGAAAACTAGAGGAGTTTTTTGTTAATCACATACCAAATAACAAAAAACTCTCTCAGTTTTGAAAAAAGTGTTATGGTTAGAGATATATTTCTCTACATTTGAGCCCTATTTTTGCAAAAAAGTTTGAGAATTTTGGTCAAATTTTGGTATTTTGGCAATTTCATGATGCATAGAAACGTAGTGAGCTGACACTATGCTTTTTCTTAGAGGCTCCAATGAATTTTGATGTGTAAATCCTAGATATGCCTTTGGTTTTTCATGACGATTCCTAATTTTTGAGGAAAACTTAGAAAACACCCCAAATTTCATGTTTTTGCCATTGTTTTTCAACCCACGCTATGCTTCTGGAGTAAGATTGGGGAAATGAAGTTTTGAGTGTCTTATAGGTGGTTTTTTTTCAAGTTTCAAGGTTCAGTTGGTTAGAGGACATCCAGAGATACCTTATCCAACCTTCATATCAGAAAAAATATGCATAAAATATATCTCAAAATCTCCTCCAAGTGCACGCTATGCTTCTGTCAAAATGTGCTACGAAATGTGTTGCAGAAACTCTGTTCTAAGACTGTTGAACTGGTATTTTTGACCAGTTGAGTTCCAGGAGGATTTTCGGGTGAACCAGGATGAATTTTCAAAATAAAAAGGAGGTTATTTGCAAGAACATTCCCAAGAACATTAACCTCTTTCATTTTTCACACAGGTGTCACTGATTGAGAGATTCAAAGGAATCTTTGAGCCCTATTTTTTCAGTTTTCATGTTTTCCTGATTGAGACATGTTTTTGTGACACATATTCCGGATAGGTGGAGATTAATTTCAATAAAATGAGAGAGGTTTTTATTTATAACGAGATTATGTACAAAACCCGTTCTCATATTTTACACAACTATTGTATTTTGATAATTAAAAGTGGAATTTTGAAGCCTAGTGTTCAGAATTTCACCTCCTGAAAAGCAGGAAATCGGTTAAAACATGTCATTCTTTGTTTGTAATTGTTTCTATTTTAGGAAAGGGGTTGGAGTTCAAATTGGTGAGCTGGAAAGGACCTATGGTGTTATATATTTCATGGTACAAGAGTAGAGAGGGTGAGAATGAGCTAGGGGAAGGGGGCTTTAGACCCAGAGGAATTCAGAGTGGTTATCACTGTGTTCTTTTCTTCTCTCTGTACTTGTTCAGACTTGTGATTCCTTATCAATGGAGATCAGTTTTTCTTTTCCATTTCTATATTTATCTGTGTACTAATATTAAAGAGTGATTGATTTACTCGTCTTCTTATTCATACAATGATTGAGTGATGTTCTTCGTTCTTTGCATTGGTGATATAGAATTTGTTAATACACATATTTTTACTGTGAGATGATTGTTTTAAAGTGTTGGAAGTATCTCTGACATGTTCAGATCATAGTTTTCTTTTCCTCATCCATTTATCAAGTCTATTGTTTGATATGAAGTTTCTAAGGCCACTTTTGCTTAAGGATATAGTTGGGAATGTGTACAATAGATGAATTTGATTGTCCTTATGGTCAAATCCCTGTGACTTTAAAGCTTATCTTTCAAGATTAAATTTGAATTCTTTGCATGTTACCAAGATCACCTGATTACATTCTAGGGTGAATCTTGGAGTGATAATAGCAGGATAGATGACCTCTTTAGGTTGTCGCACATGAAATGACCTAAATAAGCCGTCACATGAAAGATGACCTAACGAGGTCGTCGCACAAAAGATGACCTAAATTGGTCGTCGCCTGTGAGACGAACTATCCAACGAATCCAGGCAACAAAGTTTAAATACCGTCAAAGAACTATCAATACAATCGATGAGAAAAGTTGTCACGATCACGAAGAGATATGAGTATTTAAAAAAAAATGAGATTAAGATTAATAAAATATCTAATGCATACAAGGCGAAATTGCCTAAAGAATTTGACAATTATTGATATTCAATATGAAGGATATCTAAGATTACAAAGAGACATAATATTATGCACTAGGGAAGACATGAAAGATGATTAATGCAACCGTATTCCCAATAAGAAGAAAAAATAGTTTAAGAAAGTGATAGGTGAGAAGGCTTTCAAGACACATGGTACACCATATAAACCGTATTTAATAAAATGGAAGGACAAAATTATAGAGCAAATCTCTTGATGCGAGGCAGGATAGAGCCACCTTGTTCACATTACACTCTCCTTCCTTGTGGATCAGACTTCAATACATACATTAATATATTAATATTGGCGTTAAAGGAATGAACATGAGCCCACACAAAATATGGTAAAATACTATTTCAAATTGATCACATATTTGACAAATACATAATCGATAAACTAATTGTTACTTGAGTCACCAACTTAATTCTTTCACTATAGTTAATGTGGATTATTATTTCTCACTACCCCCTCTCAACTATAGAGCCCTAAGGCATATGTCATCATATTAACACCCAATCATAATGCATAAAAATACAATATCCAAACATGATAGCATAATTGTTTTTAATTAGGGCCTATGTTGAACTTTAGGAAGGGAGAAAAATAAAGCCATGTAGGGTCATTTTAATCCATAAACGCCAAAACTATATGTCCCCCATAGAAACATAATTCTTTTTTACTTGCTACACATCATAACATATATGAAAATTTAGGGAGTCATGCGTCATAGGAGATACGACTTGAAACACACCAAATATGAGAGTTAATATTATTGATAACATATGTCCTATACTACACATAGCCTATTAAGGATGTTCAAGTTTTACCACCACTAGAGCCCCCATGATAGGACTTGAGGAAAACACTAGTAGGGCAGACCCAATCAAATGTTAAGTAAATAATTTTTACCAAAATTTATTTTAATATTAAAAATCCAAACATTAGCTTTTCCAAAAACTACATGCTTGTATAGACAAACTAATGCTTTTGTGTGATTACTATATGTCCCTAGAAGTACATAATAAACAACAATACTCCATTGAGGAAAATCACTGAAGTACTTTAAAAAGTAATGAAAATACAACAAATATGACCAAGTCTATGCTTTTATTTCTTCCTCAAATGCAATAATCGGCAGATTACATTAATAGCATGAGAAAAATATTGGAAACATTATGAAAAATGTCGGACTAGTTTTACCTAGCCTTGCCCCAAAGTTATAAAACAATTACAAGTGAAAGATGAAATCAAAATATGAAGAAAAATGAGCAAGATTTAGGTAAAAATTTACAAGTTTTACCTCGCCTTGCCTCAAAGTTTTCAAAACTTTATAAGTGAAAGATGAAATAAAAAGAAAAAGAAAAATGAGCAAGCTTCTATTTCAAATGAGCATTGACCCTCCAATTTGACAATGATTATGAAAATATTAAAATATTAGAAACAACCAAATAGATTGTATCAGAATAAATAAAAAATTAAATAGCTTGTACACCTCTAACTTAGAGGATGCAATCTCTTTCCTGAATGATATTTAGACCTCTATGGGTACTCATGTCATCATTCAATGATGTCATATCTAAGAGAATATAAGTAGATTGAAATATGAGATCAAATTTCCCCTAAAATAATTAGCCAAATCTTGGTAATACCTATGTTTTCCACATTTTCATCCCCTTTTTATCCCTTTATATGGAAATGAAGAAATTCGTAGTTAGAAACTTCTTTTATATATTAAAGTAATAAACATTTAGTTTTTCATCCCCTTTTTATCAATTTATAGGGAAATGAGGTTGTTCATAGTTACAAACTAATTTTATAATTAAAACAAGAGTGACATAATAACAATTTCCTTGTTCCTTTTAACAATGAATGTTAAAAAATAAAGGAAGTTTGAGAGAGGCACTAAGACATATGTGGAAAATTGATTAGGACATATGTGGAAAAATGATTAGGATAGTAGAATAACTATTTATACTATGCTATTAGGAAACTATGAAGAGTTAAAATACATCTAATTTTGAGCTAGCTAAGATCATGGCTCAAAGGTCATGTTATTTAGATACCCATGTTCTCATTGTGCCTTGGGAGGATTGCATTAACAACTTATAAATATTTGATTCCCTAGTTCATCTACTCATAGAAATCCAATGATCCATAGCACTCTCCAAATCATTGTCCCCCAAAAGGGTATGAATAGTAAAAACCCATTAGTATCCCATTAGTACAACTTTTCTATCACTCAAGGAAAGGAATTCCTTACCCATAGGGGTGTCAACTCACTAATAGATAGATACCTTACCTTTCTCTTTGAGCTCGTCAAACATTGACTAATATCAATCGAGACTGTCAAAGGTGCTAGCTATTGTTACTTAGGATTTAAACATAGCTCTATGTTATAGGTGCATGTATTTATTTATTTCCATTTACAAGTTCTCCATTTATACCCCTAATCTTCAACCAGTCAAGGAGATTGGTGAGGCCATTTCGATGACATTTACAAAAATTTCCTTTGCATCACATGTATTTTAGCTTCAAGATTCTAATCACTTAGGCCCACAAGTTTTTATTTGTAAGTGGAATTTGATGCAAGAGCATTGTTGATAGGAGAAAAGGCATTTTTGCATCTAGGCACAAAAGGAGAGTATGTGCGAACATGTGTTAGATTTTACGTATGTGTGCAAGGTAGAAATGAGTAGGATCCAAACAAGATATGTAGGGGGAAATCAACACAAGTTAAGGTTGGGAAAGGAATAACTAAGGATGGTGCACAATAAATAGGTTCAAGGGTAGGATGCATAGAAGAAGGTTTCACACATGAAGGTGTGCAATGTATTTGAAGGGATTCACGAGGAATACCAATAGTAATTTATAAAACCATCAAGAATGAATCTTTTACAACCTACATATGGATGTGTTATTTATATGTTAGTGGTGGAGACGTCTATAAAGGTGCAGAGCTTGAAGGAGATTATGTTGGATGACATCATTAATGAGGAGACTCATACAAGATGAGAGGACATGAGTAATAAGAGAGATTAAAAGAAGAAGAGGAACATTGGTGCAAAGAAGAAGGTTGAAGGTTAAGTTACATGGATTGATATCAATGATAGTTGTAGAGACTAAAATTTCAAGTAGGGTGCTAAGGTGCAAAGTCATTTTATATGTAAATATGCTTTATTAATGA
Organism: Picea glauca; assembly: GCA_000966675.3. Classification (NCBI taxonomy): domain Eukaryota; kingdom Viridiplantae; phylum Streptophyta; class Pinopsida; order Pinales; family Pinaceae; genus Picea; species Picea glauca. Next base: position 871,093 of record JZKD02S1729853.1, on the reverse strand, counting down.
GAATGAGTGGATTAGTTTTGTGATTGCCTCTCTATCAATGATATTCATGGCTATTTCTTTTCCACTTTTATACACTATATATTTACTATATTGCTTTATTTTTTTGTATAACATACATGGTTTTGCAGAGCGCTTATGATAGGCTCACATAGCGAGATAAGGAAGGGGCCAAGTTGGCACTCCTTGCATCATCGAGAATGATTAGGAACAATAAGGAAATGACATAGGGTAGAACTACACTCATGTACAAATGACTTTTTTCTCACATCGTTATACTCTCCAAGATATTTATGCAACTCTTCCCCTAAGAACTTGGCTCTTATGATATCTCCAAGATATTTATGCAACTTTTCCCCTAAGCAATTGGATCCTATGATATCACTTGGTTAGTCTAGAATTCATTCATGAATTTTTTTTTGTAAATATAGGAGGCATGCAAAAAGGTCTTACACTCATGTGGGTTGAAGTAGATTTGGTTTAATTTCATGGTGACTTACTTTGGATTAGAATTATCTCTTTGAGGTTCCTTGCACTTGTTTTCCTTCAAGTTAAAGTGATATTAGCTCTTTAAAATTGAGTGACATTCCTCCAAATCATGTTGTTTCTTTCTTCTACATAAAACAACATGCTTCCACAAAATAGTACTTAGGGCTCATGATTGTTTTGTTTGTGGCATGCATTTTAATAGAAAGTTTTATTAGTCTCAATGTTCTTATTTCCCCAAGTTTATATATGTGGAAAAACATTTTTTCTTACTATCTTCTTGATTGTATTGAATACATTATAAATATTGATTTTATATCAAAACACTTGGTTGTTCTTACCTTTCTTTTACATTGAATATATCAAGAAACAACACCATTTACTAAAACTCAATAAAATAATATAACGTGATGGATGGAATTGTGAATAACCATTAAAGAAACAACACCATTTACTCCATAAGAACCACAATCTACCATTAAACTAACAACATACATGGATTTATGAATATCCATTAAAACAACAAAAGATAAGGAAAATATGAGAGATAACCAAAATAAATAAATAAAAATCCAAAAACAAAATCATACACTGAATTAAAAAAGGTTAAGATAGATATACAAAACCTCTTATAACTATGTATCTTAACACCGTTCATATTTATATTCAGAAGTATAGACATTGAAAGATGACTTTATTTATATGTAAGAAATAATAATAATGATAATCGAAGAATCTGTAACTAATCTGATCAAAGTAACTAACTTTTGAGAAAGAAAACATGATGAACTTACATGAGGTCCTATGTTCCAAGTAGATCCATAGCTTGAAGTGCTTTCACTTATTCTTGATTGCTTCTTTTGAAACCTGCAAAAACTTGTGCACACAAGACTAGAAGAAAAATTAGTTATACTGATAATTTACTAATCAACTTGATCAAATGTAGAAAGATTCATTGCGATTATTATAAACATGTAAGCATTTAACAATGATGAATCACATATCACGAACACTATATATCGAAGGAATGTGCATATCATATGTGACAGCCTAAATAAACTCCTCTTGGTTTTGAGAATAATTTATTGGATCCTTATGATCTTAGAGAAAACCTCCCTTGATTTCAAGGAGCAACAATGAAGTCAACATTGACTATGTTGTTGATCCATTGGATCGAGAGAGGTTTTATCCAAGAATAAATGACCCCAATAATTTTTTCTCTACTGAATAGGGACAACCACGTGAAGGTGGAAGCTCTTATGCCGCCGCCCCCCCTCACATCACTCTCAATTCCCCAATACCCAATCTATATTCTAATAAAATATGTGCATTAAAAATATTCAAAATTGATAAAAAGTGATTTTAAAGCTATAAATGAGGTTTATCATTCAAAGGAATATGTCATAAAAAAGAGTTTTCTAAATGAGATTTATCATCCAAAATATGTTCCAAATATACTAGCTATATAATATATATCAATTTGTCTTATAAAATTATTACACATCATAAATTTATTTTAGTCTTATTTAGTTTTCTAGTCCAGTTCTTAAGTAATCCATCAGCCTCCGTGTCTTCGTTTTCTAGGGGCTCTTCAATAGCTTATGTTGCTTCAGTCCTCTCACGTCGAGAATGTATAGTCTCGTACCCATGGTGTGGAGGTTTATTTTAGGGTCTGTAACATCTTTCTCTTGTGCACACTTCTGATGTGACTTATTCTTTGAGGACACTTGTGTGCAAGTGATCCAGTTCATTATATGAGTGACTTCTTCGCGTATCGATCCTGATGATGAGATGGTGATTTATGATGTTATGTTATTTTATTATGTATAGACAAGTTCTATTGACTAGTTTCTTTTGAGTGTACAGGACTCTTGATGAATTGAGGATGTCGATGGCATCGATGGACCTCCTTGGAATCTGGATTGAGTCACGGAGTGGACTATTTATGGCTTGCGTATTTCTACTATTGCATATGTGACATATGAATGATATATTATGATGTTGTTTATGGATCGGTGAAATGTTTGTTGATGGGTGCAGGCTGAAGATAGATAGCTAATCAGACTCACATTTGGAGTAAAGGGGTCACGCATGACAACCAAAGATATTGAGGGAGAGATTTAGCAACATCCCTGCCACAACCTACTAGCATTCCCGTCATTTATTGAACTGTAGGTTAACGATTACCTATTTTGAGAGATCCATGATGTCATGAGGGCATACTATGATAGTCACTCTTGAAGATTCTAAGGGGCGCGCAATAAGGTAGGGTCCTTATTCCTTAGAGGTCATTAGTCTCCCACAAGGGCGGACGTCTACCAAAATCAGTCAAAAGGAGAGTGGAACCCTTGGAGAACGTAGTGCATATTGAAGGGCACGTCACATAGATGAAACTTCAATGAAGGCGAGTGGCACCCTTGGAGCACATAGTGTGTCTTAAAGGGCACGTCGCATAGATGAAACTTGAATGAAGGTGAGTGGCACACTTGGAGCACATAGTGTGTCTTGAAGAGCACGTTGTGGTTTTAACACTGGTGAATCAATGATCCTAAGTACCTATAAAAAAATATCTCACTTTGACTTGGTCAGCCTTAAGATAATTGTTTCTTGAGTAAAGTTTAAAAATTATAAAATTTCCCTTAAAAAAAATTTGTGTTGATCCTAGGTCTATGTAGGACATGAAACACAAATTTAATTAAGAAAGTAATAAAGGGGGATGAAGAAAATGGGGGTAAATTTTTAATTTAAAAAATTATGGAGGATTAAATTAATTAAAAGATTAATTATTGTTATGTGTAAACTTGCTAATTCGAACTTAGACAAAAGGGGAAACTTAATTACAAAAGGAATGTGGAACATAGAAGGGAATCTAGTCTAGGAAACTTTCCAAATTAAAACTCAACTAAGATTTAAGAAAGGCGTCAGTCTTTAAGGGAATGTGAGAGAATAAAGGGACATCAAGGAGAGTTTTTAGGAACACTTTTAGGTGGGTGAGGGAAATTGGCAATGTTAAATCAATTAATTAAATGAATTTTCGGTGCAACTAAGGGATCGGGTGACAAGTGTACGGGGAAAAATTTACCTAATAATAAATTGAATAAAAAGAATTTAATGTGGTTTTGGCAACAAGTCACTAAGAAAACTCTATAAAATAAATGGCGGAGGACAAGAATGGATCATGTCTCATATGCGTAAGGTTATGCTACTGGATTTTAGCCAGTAGCTGATTTTTCTTGTGGGAGTTGGGACACCCAGCTTGGATAACGAGTGGTAGCTCAACCTTGTGAGGCGAGCTGGGAGCTAACCTTCTTTAGTTCATGTGCATGGCCCCTTTATGGCTCTAGGGGCTAAGGGGAAATAAGAGTACCATTAGCATTGGCTGGGAGGTACCGATGAGGTCTCAGTGGTTAGCAAACAGGAGTTGAATGAAGCGCAAGCATGAGACATCGACTTCAGGTTCTTCGCCTTCGGTAAGGGTACGCATGAGTAAATTTGCAGTGTAAATTAGTTAAAATTTCCCTATATAAGAATATTGATTTTATGATTATTGTAATGTATTTCTGGCACAGTAGTTGGTAAATTTTAGTTGAGATTGTTTCGTTACAAAATAAACATTTTCTCACTTTATTACGAAGGTTTTATGGTTATGATTGCTTGTGTAAACTCGTTGCCTCACTGTAGTTCCTTCCATTTCCACCCTGATACACTTCACCCATCTATTAAATTTTTTGGTCTCTTTGGAATATGTTTTCTTTCATTTTTATTTCAAAATCCCCCCATTACCCTGAAACTACTGATTAATCCAATGCAATTCCATTATCCTTGGCGTTTCTCCTGATGACAGCTCCATTCGAACAGTAAATACCTTGGGTAACATGTTACCCTAGATGTTTTTTTTTCCTTGCAACCTCTGCGTTGTCACTACTTATCTCTGCACCTCCTTCCTCGAACCCTCCATGATTATCTCGGAGGATTTTGGCAGCATTACCAACAAAAAAACTCTATTGATTCTTCAATGGGTGATTCAAATTCTTATACCATAACACACGGGCTGAGAAACCTCCTAAACCTTGCACTGGGAAGCATCCATAGCAAGCTAGTTGGTTGTTTGAAGCTGCAAATATGGAAGCAACATAGAGTCATTATTACCGAATGATGGTGAGGTAATATCAGATCGGATAGTAGGTCTTGCAAAAGAATGTGCCAAGTAATGTGGGTTGGCTCGGATTACTCTTTCTTCTCACTACTGGCACACCTCCCCTAACTATCATTTCTTCCGAAATCATTTTGTCATTTTGTAACACCCCTATTTTCCCCAACTTGTAATTAATCATAAAATAACATTACCATGCTAAGGCATGTGGACAGTGTAAATGTATTATTGTTTGAGTTGCCAATAAATGACTGTGGGGGTGAAGCCTTGAAAGTTCTGGACATGATATCACTAGAGAAAACAATGTGAAAACTATAAGAGAGGGTCATTATATAAAATAACCCCAAATTCCCTTGATGAGGATAATAAACCTCCTTTGGATCCCAAGGAGAGAAATCAGTTAATGAAGAAAGGACCAATGATTGAATTATCAACCACTCCCATGAATGGAAGCATGGCCAAAAACTGCAGAATGTTAGCCCGAAGTACCACTAGGTATGACAGACCAAGATGACCGGAGTTCCCTGTAACATCCCGCTCTGGCGCACTGAGACCACTTATTCTTTGAGGACACTTGCTCGCAAGTGATCTGGACCCTTTTTGATGTTGGACCTTATATATCTGATTATGATGTCATTGACAGATGATTGATGCGTTACTATTCATGTATACGGGTGCTATTGACTTAGTTGATTGAGTGTGCAGGTTTGTGACCTTGAGGATGCGGAGGCATCGGTAGACCCCCTTGGA
>JZKD02S1729853.1:838896-865697 GCA_000966675.3 Picea glauca | reverse complement strand
GTAAAGGTCGTGTCGTCCATGATCTCGAAGTACGGGGTGTTGTGATGCGTAGTCGGTCTGTGTCGGGCGGGACATAGACTCCTCTTGCAGTTAGTATGTATGTCTGTGTGTAACCTGGGGAAGGAAATCCAGTGCCGTATCAAGAGTCTCGGGCTGTTTAAAGGCACAGTTCCACTCTTGCGACACATTCTGAGCCGTATCAGTAGTCTCGGGCTGTTTAAAGGCACAGTTCCACTACTGCGACTCTACTGACGGATCCTTCCTTCTGTGACAGTACTGTGCCTAATCCGTGGTGTCTGTCTCTGCCTGTAGCCTTTGTTGTCCGCCTCCTGTTCGGGGCTTTACTTCTTGTCGTTGTTATGCCATGTCGGGTCGTCTGGATTGTGACCGTCTTACTTGCGTCCTGTTGGTTCAAGGTTGACATAGAGTCTAGGGGGATGTTTCTTCTGCACACGCGCACACACTGTAACAAAAAGAAAAAAAAATTCACCAGTTGACCAAGTAGTCTTCCTTAGCTGGGAGGGTTGTTACATTCCCTTTTGAAAAAAGGAACACGATGGGTCGAGAACCATCCTAGAAGAGAGATATACAAATCAATAAGGAGAATGCGTAGAGATATCCAATGGATAATGAACAGAAGGCCGCGAGCTTGATGTTGGGTGAGCATCTGATAAACCTCTCCGAGGCCATAACAGAGAAGGAAATCTATGAAAGTTTACAAAGAACAGAACCCGAGCATAAGATGAAACAAAGAAAGAGTCCTTGAGAACTGCAAGAGTTCCCTGGTGATATCATGGCTTGGCACGGGGGTGGCCAGAGTTTTAAGAACGAATTCTTTTGAGCCTACGGTTAGGTGGAAGGACAAACACCCACAGTCAGTTAGTTTTATACCACTTGTAATAGATAAGTAATTGCATATCTTGTGTATTTAAGTGGTACTGTGAATTAAAGTTGGATATCCTATGAATGTTGCAGGGATAGATATGTTTGCTTAATGATTTATACTGTACCCCTTTTTGGTGTTTGCTTGATTTTATAATTAGGCAAGTAGGAAATTATATGGATGGGATAGGTTTTATACTCATAAATGCTTGCCTCCTGTGGGGGCTTAAGCTACAGCCACAAATTGTGAGTTCATCGACCTTGGGCATAGTTTCATGTACACATGTTGACCCTCCTAGTCCTTCTGAGTCCCTTGGAAGATGGATTCTGTTAAAACTTAGGAGAGATAGTGCACATAAGCACAAGCTCTTTGCAAGGCAGACAGAGGCTGAGAACCACTTAAGTTCTAGAGTTGAGGAATGAGCATAAGGGGTGCCCAGAAGAATTCTTCCAAGCATTAAGTCCAAGAGAATGAGCACAAATCTCTTAAGCCTTTCAGAGCTAACAAAGATCAGGAAGACTAGCGAGGCTGAAGTAATGAAAGGGAAGGTTCCTTTCTTCAGATGACGAATGAACGAGAAACTATTCGGGAAGAGACAAGGTCTATTATGACCATTGGATACAGAAAGGAGTGCGGGAGTTAACCCTTGAGTCCTTCGAACTTCATGATTTCGACGAACTGTGAGTTCTTCGTAAGGGAATTAAAAATCCACGAAGTCCTGAAGTTATTTTGGACCGTGGATCTCTAGACCCGCCAGGATCCTTCTCAAACGTTCGATCTATGAGATTTGGAGTCCGTGCTTTGGGAGAATCACATGTTGGAGTGACCAAAACCCTGAAGGTGAAGTTACATAGTGCTTAGGAGACACTCACAAAGTTATCAAACACTCTGCAGTTTAGTAAGGAGTGCTTGAGAGAAATTTTCCAGGCGGGCACTGATATCCCCTTGAGGAATAGAAGGGACAGATAACTTAGAGGTCTGAGCAGTCGAAGCTCAAAAGAGATAGTGCTAAGAGGGCACAAGAGTAGGAATTATTCCAAGTCCTAAAGATCAGAAGAGATAAGCCATTTTCAGAAGTGCAGACGAGGTCCAAGGGATGGGCTCGTAAGAGGAACAAATGCTGAGGCCTTTGAATACTTAGAAAATCCTCTAAGATAGAGGAAGTCGAAAGCTCAGGAGGAGTAGCGACAAAAATCATCAGATCGGTTATGGAGAGGAGCCTGGACCACTAGATCAATGTCCAGTGAACAAAGGAAGCGCATAGGAGAGGAACAAATCCCATTTGTTGGATCTGAGTGTGAAGGGCCAGTAACCATTGGATACATAAGTAAATGCATGAGGCTTAACCTTTGTGTGTGCAGGAGAGTGGACTTGTGAAAGTCTCGAAGTCCCAAAGTAAATTGGGACTGTCCATCGTCACGGAGGACAGGTGGTGTAAGATCCACAACTTTGGAGGATTGTGGACAAGGAGGAGGACAAATAGCCGGAGGAAATCCTGGCCATTGATTTCCAGGGGACATGCATCAGTAGATCAGTAACTCCAGAGAAATAACTTTGAGAGTTTTCGATTAAGATTTGAAACTCCCAAAGCCCAAAGAGCCAGAGCCCAGAAGTAAATCTCAACCGTCCGATCATTCGAAGTGAAGTTGAGTCGTCAGATCATCCAAAGTGAATATCAAGCATCGGATCACCCGAAGTGGATCTAAACTGTCAGATCCAAGAGAGACATGGCAAAAATCTGAGAACTCTGGATAAAGATCCGAAGTAATTCATATCCGTCAGATCCAAGGGAGACGTTGAGAAAATTTGAGAACTCTGGATAAATATCCGAAGTAATTCATAGCCGTATGATCTAAGGGAGACGTGGAGAAAATCTGTGGAATCTGGGTAAATACCCAAAGTAATCCTTGATTTTTAGATCAAGAGGACACACGTCAGTGGATTATAGCCTTGGTATAAAATCCATTGGGAAAAATGGTGAAGCTTGAGATTTGAGATCTCAGAAGTCCGAAACCTGAAGGATATCTGGACCATTGATCGAGAAGAGGGCCACAAGATCGTTGATCCAGTTGAAAGGTCAACCACCCAAAGTAAAGGCAGGGCCATTAATTTGGAGGACAGGTGTCTACAAATCGTCAACTCAGAATATTGAAGTACAGAAGAGAGAAGGGTTTTGAGAGTTGAAACTCTTGAAACCCAAAATCACGAAGGAGATCTCATCCGTTGATTTTGCAAGAGGTCAGATCTAATCCATAGGTCTGAGAGGGGAAGATATGAACCGCTAGTTCTGAAATTACTGTGAAGATCGGGAGATCGACGGTCCCATAGAATTGTCGGGATAAGAGTTACACAGACGTTAAAAATTTAAAGACGGGTCGCAATTCAAACCGTGGATTTGAAAAGAGGACATGTGGAGGATCGAGGAGAATTACGAGTCAAAAATTAGTTTGATTCAAACTGCCTTTGGCCATGTCTGTAATCACGCGGTCCCGTAATGTCATCTCCCAAGGTCACATCAAGAGGGGGCTTATCCAAAAAAGGAGTTAATGCCCAGTACTCTAAGATTTCATAGGGGAGCAAAAGGGAAGGTCGCGGGTTCCCTTAAACCTGCACCAAGAAGCTGAAAGGTTCTATGTTTAATTATAGAATGAGACCATCAAGGTATTAAAGAGTTGTTTGGCTTCATAATCGAAGATCCTTGACTAGGAGGTCAGATTGGTTCCCCGACTTTCCAAATTAGAAACCATGAATGAAGATTTTGTCCTTTAAGAATAGAAATAAAATTTATGCCTCATCATGGGTGTGTTACAAATTGGTATCAGAGCATGGTTACAACAATTGGCCTGATTGGTCTCATGTACGAGTTGCTTAAGGATATATTTTTATCTGCATTTACTCCTTGAGGAGAAGGACTGGAGATTGAACCTGTGATTTTGGCAATTCTTGTTGAATTTCAGAAGAAGAATTTCTTTAGCCTTTGTCAAAGTGATAACTACTCTTACCGGAGTAGGGATATGCTAATTAACATTTATAATAAGACTTGAATGGGGATAGATGAAGGTGGTAGGGTTCTGTCAAGAGCAGCTGAAGCCTGAAGGATGGATGACCTGGTGTTCGTAACACTTCTTCTAAGCATGGGCAGTTGGAACTTCAGGCATGATGGTAGATTATATAATGGTTAATACCTTTGTGGGCTTAAAGGAATCTGATAGGATTAGGTAGGATCCATGGAAGTTATAGTTACTACTTTCTATTAAAATAGGATTATATAACTCTTCATGACTAGAGAAAAGTGAGATGGGTAAAACCCTATGGACACTGAGGCAAGAAGGTTTTCTTGCTAGACGTTGTTTCATAAAGAGGAAAGTGACCTTGGTTGGGTATTGCTATGAGAGAAGGCAACATCAATACGGGATACAACTGTGAGATTAGTCATGTAAGTGACTGAAATCCCAAACTAAAGGACACTAATGATGAAACTAAACTATCAAGTGAATGCATGAAGTAAAAAGGTGAAAGAGATGCACCTACTTATACGCGAATGTGTATACATGATCATAAAGAGGATTGGAAGATCCTTGGGAAAAGGATATAGAAGCATGATATGTCCATGTGTGTGAATGACATGGAAACAGTGCAAGCAATAAGCTAGCAGGATGCATACTTATCTATGTTTAATTATGCTTGAGTGCATAGGTTTAATGCATTGTGGAGCTTCCTAATATGAAGCTTGATATTAATACTAGTTAGGTATGAATGTTATTGAACGTGCAAGTGATGCACATGTATGATGTAAGAGTATAGCTATAGATACAATATGGTTTCCTTGATGAGTGAAATATAATGCAAGAATTTCTCTTGTCCAGAATAAATGAATACTATGGACGCATGGCTGACTCCATTCCAAAGATTCATGAAAGTTTTGTTCCAAATAATATCTTGAGGGGGAATGTATTCCCTTTCCTTAGGAAATACTAATATAATTAGATAAAAAGGGTAAATGAGAAAATATGATTTGTTGTCATAATAAGAGGCAAATGATTATGCCTTTGAGAATCACATGAGAAGGATTGTGAACAATCCTGAGTTGACTGATCTTAAAGGTAGAGATGTAGGTGGGTTGTGAAACATACCTATGACTACTACAGGTACGTTTAGGATTATGAATATGGTTAAGTACATCATGGATGTAAGTTAACAAAACCAGAATATGTATGGATACATAATTTGGGTACATGACAAAGATGCATGTTTATATTCCTTATGGGATATTTGGTAAACTGCTAAAGCTAACTCAAGGTTGAGGCCATCACAAATAGTAATGGATATGCAATAAGGAAGTTGCATGCTGAAGGAGTTCCCTGTGGAGGAATTGTGTGAAGAATCTGTCGAGAAAACAAAGTCACAACCTTAATGACTGCTGAGAATTAAGCAGTGAGCCACAAGATTATATATATATATATATATACTAGAATCCTGGATTACATTTTGAAAAACATCATGTAATGAATAAAAGACTAATAAATGAGCATTGACCATTCTGATAACCGAATGGTAATGTGCATGATGCACAAATTCGTGAGCCATTCTGAAGAAAAATTTTGCTATTAAACCATGTTGTTGTATTCCAAAAAGGTTAGGGTGAGGCCCAACCAAGGCTGCTCAAGGAAAGAGAAGGACGATCCCAACATGGAGTAAATTGCAAAAGAAGAGAAAAGACAGTGAGGCCTTAGAAATAACTTAGCTAGGCTGGAAAGTCCCAAGCAATGTAGAAATAATTTGAAGAAGGGGAGACCCTCAATTCTTTCTTGCTGTGTATTATGTTTTTTTCCTTGGGATGAGAAAGCTAGTACGCTCATGAAAGTAAATGTTTTGACACCGTAGTGATAAGGATTGTATTACTGCAGAAACAATTGAGAACTGTCGGTATTTCACTCATGAAAACAATAAGGATAATGTGATGAAGTGCATACAGATATGCTAGGACATGTATGAAAATGTTTTATTAATTTAAATGCTATGGTACTTGCATTTTTAATTTACATGATGACTAAAGTGTTTATGATGTATGTCATGTGTAGAAAGAAATAGATTGGAATTGTTGAGAAAGACAGTTGTCAATAATGAACAACCTCAATCAAAGGATGACTATGAGAAGATTCTTGTTGAAAGATTGTTGAAGGGACTTTAAAAGTCCCCATGGAGCACCACTGATCGGATAATATTAGAGGGCGTGCTAACAACCAAAACAAGTATAAAAATGTTCATGCCTATGTGACACAAGGTATGAAGGGATTGGGTAAGAATCCCTTCTGAAATGTTTTACGGTCTTAATGTTATGTATGAAATGTTGAAATAGAGTTGTATGCCTTGGATACCCAAGTAGGGCATGATTCAGTAAGGAGAACCTGAATGATGGAGGTGTAAACCTTTGGTAGTAAAGACTAATTGTAATCCTCAGAAGAATTCATGAACTAACATGTCATGAATACAAGGACCAATCAAGGAATGATTGGAAACAAAAGTGCTCATAGATAGCACATTGCATGGAATGCATTGAGGGAACGCATGTTGCATAAGATGGCGGACAATGGATTTTTCAGTAAGAAAGGAGGACCTTCCAATGTTTTTCTTACATTACGTAAGCGTTGAAGGAAAACTAATCTGGGTGGCCATGAGTGTTGGCACCCTGGTTATTAATGGAGGAAGAATGCTTAAAGGAATTCATGTGAAACTTTTGAGTTTCATGTGTACTGATTTGGGATCGTGATCATCCTGTAGCCGGAAGCATAGTCCTGCTGCAACAATGAATGAGAATGAATAAGCCATATTGTGAAAATATTGGCTAATCTCCAAGGAACCATGGAAAAGTACTTGTCGTAAAGCGTGGGAGACTTAAAATCAATTCAAGGGTGCACTGGGTATAAATGTGGCGACGAATGTTGGTACATTCATTAAAGTCAGTTGATATCTGAATTACATTCTGAAAATTTTGGTAGGATGAAATGATGCATAGGTAAGGGATGACGTATCCTTTTGCCTTGTATCATTGAATAGATGAAAATGACATGGACTATTAGTATGCCTGATTTTGAAAAGGTAATGTGCATGAAAACTAACAATTGTTTTGGCTGAGGAACATTGAAATTGCGAGAGAAAATGGGTCTTGGATATGGCAGTATTGTAAGCCCATAAGGAAGACCAATTTCCTACTGAGCAAAACTGCAAGGAACGGTATTTCCTTTTTGAAAAAGTGAATTTGATTGTTGGTATGCACAATTATGAGATTGTTTGTGATGATGTTATAAAGGTGCAATAAAATGTATATGCATGGAAACTAACAATTTGTTTGGCTGATTGAAGTTGAAAGTGCAGGAAGCAAAGGAGTCTTGACTATGGCAGCATTGTAAGCCATAAGGAAGACCAATTTTCTACTGAGCCAAACCGCTATGGGAAGGAAATTCCCATAATTATAAATTTGTTTCCTGTGAAAAACAAATACGGAAACAAAATGTGGAATTTGGATATCTGTGGGTCACAGATTTACAAGAAAATTTTGAATTTAAAATTTATGATAATGTCTCGTGAATTTTTATATGTTTGTGATACAGGTGAGAAAGAGTATAATCCGATCGCATGAAATAAAGACTAAATCGAGAGAAGGAGAGTAACCTTTGTCCCTAACTTTAGCTGAGCCGGAAGGCTGTCAAGATGTAAAAGCATGAAAAATGGCTACTGTTGAGCCATGAGAACCCCGTGGTAAGACATGATCGCCTAGAATATATTGTGTTGAGGTAACACAAGCTAGAGGGACGCCTTGGCACAGAGCAAGTCTGAGGGACACCTCAACTGTAAGACTCGACAGAGTCTCTGGAATTATTTCTGTGCAAGAAAACCTTGGCAAGGAAAGATGGATCACCCAAGGGACTGTATAACAGAGAAGGGGATGCCTAAGCCTGGGCCTGGAGGGTGAGTGACCACAAGGAAGAGGAGACCTTAATACTTCTTGTAAACTATTGATCGATATCATGCACATGATGGGTAGTTCTTTTTTTGCGAGAAAACCTTGGCAGGGCAAGATGGATCACCTGAGGGATTGTATAGCAGAGAAGGGGATGCCTGAGCCTTGGCCTAGAGGGTGAGTGACCACAAGGAAGATGAAACCATGATAGTTCTTGTAAAATATTGAATTCAGATCATGCACCCAATGGGTATGTCAAGGAAAAACAATGAGCCTGGATAACAAAACAACCATGTGGATACAAATCCACAAACTGTGCAGATAATTATTGTGCTAAGATTATGAAATTTTCCTAGAAATTTTTTTTATGCAATGTTTTCGCATAAGACTATGATTAACTTGCTTGTTGTCCAAGAATTATTGAAAGAAGGTGACCAAGATTAAAGGTCTGAAAAAGGACCCGACCGAGGAAGAGGGATCAATATTTCTGAAACAGCTGAATGAGAAAGGTATGACAGGTGTTTTTGAGAAAGAACACAGAGGACGGTGTTCCTTTAAGGGGGAGGGAATTGTAACACCCCTGTTTCCCCCAGCTTGTAATTAATCATAAAATAAGATTACCATGCTAAGGCATGTGGACAATGTAAATGTTTTATTGTTTGAGTTTTCAATAATTGACTATGGGGGTGAAGCCTTGAAAGTACTGGCCATGATATCACTAGAGGAAAGAATGTGAAAACTATAAGAGAGGATCATTATCTCAAATAACCCCAAATTCCCTTGATGAGGATAATAAACCTCCTTCAGATCCCAAGGAGAAAAATCGGTTAATGAAGAAAGGAACAATTGTTGAATTATCAACCACTCCCATGAATGGAAGCATGGCCAAAAGTTGCAAAATGTCATCCAAAAGTACCATTGGGTATGACAGACCAAGTTGACCGGAGTTCCCTTCTGATAGAAGGAATAGGATGGGTCGAGAACCATTCTGGAAGAGAGATATACAAATCAATAAGGAGAATGCGGAAATCTCTCTAGCAGATAATGAACAGAAGGTCACGAGCTTGATGTTGGGTGAGCATCTGATAAACCTCGTTAAGGCCATAACAGAGAAGGAAATCACTAAAAGTTTACAGAGAATAGAACCCAAGCAGAAGCTGAAACAGAGAAAGAGTCCTTGAGAACTACAAGAGTTCCCTGGTGATATCATGGCTTGGCACAGGGGTGGCTAGAGTGCTAATAATTAATGCCTTTGAGCCTATGGTCAGGTGGAAGGAAGAACACCCACAGTCAGTTAGTTGGCTACCACCTGTAATAGATAAGTAATCACATAACTTGTGTATTTAAGTGGTACTGTGAATTAAAGTTGGATATCCTATGAATGTTGCAGGGATAGATATGATTGCTTAATGATTTATACTGTACCCATTTTTGGTGTCTGATTGATTGTATATTTAGGCAAGTAGGAAATTATATGGATGGGATAGGTTTTATACTCGTAAATTCTTGCGTCATGTGGGGGCTTAAGCTAGAGCCACGAGATGTGAGTTCGTTGACCTTGGGCATAGTTTCATGTATGCATGTCGACCCTCCTAGTTGTTCTGATTCCATTGGAGGATGGAGTCTATTAACTCTCAGGAGAGATAGTGCACATAGACATAGGCTCTCAGCAAGGCAGACAGAGGCCAACAACCACTTAAGTTCTAGAGTTGACGAATGAGTGTAATAGGTGCATGAAAGAATTCTTCCAAGCATTAAGTCCAAGAGAAAGAGCACAAAGCTCTTAAGTCGTTTAGAGATAACAAAGCTCAGTAATAGTAGTGAGGCTGAAGTACCAAAAGGGAAGTCTCCTTTGTTCAGATGACGAATGAACGAGAAACTATTCTGAAAGAGCCAAGGTCTGTTGTGATCGTTGGAAACAGAAATGAGTGCGGGAGTTAACCCTTGAATCCTTCAGACTTCACGAGTTCAGCGAACTGCGAGTTCGTCATAAGGGAAGTAAAAATCCCCAAAGTCCCGAAGTCCCGAAGTTAATATAGACCATGGATCTGTAGACTCGTTGGGATCCTTCTTGACTGTCCGATGTATGAGATTCGGAGTCTGCGCTTCAGGAGAATTGCGTGTTGGAGTGACCAAAACCCCGAAGGTAAAGTTACAGAGCGCATAGGAGACACTCACAAAGTTACCGAACACTCTGCAGTTCTATAAGGAGTGATTGAGAGAAAGTTGCCAGGAGGGAACCAATATCCCCTTGAGGAATAGAAGGGACAGAGATCTTCAAGGTCCGAGTTGTCGAAGCTCAGAAGAGATAGTGCTAATAGGGCACAAGAGTAGGACTTATTCCAATTCCAAAAGCTCAGAAGAGATAAGCGCTTTTCAGAAGTGAAGACGAGGTCCAAGAGACGGACTCGTAGGAGGAACAAAGGCCGAGGCCTTTGAATACTTAGAAAACCCTCTAAGCTAGAGAAAGTCGAAAGATCAGGAGGAGGAGCAAAAACAAATGTTAGATCGGTTGTGGAGAGGACCCTAGACCTCTAGATCAGCGTCCAGTGAACAAAGGAAGCACAAAGGAGAGGAACAGATCCCATCTATTGGATCTGAGCATGAAGGACCAGTAACCATTGGATCCAGAAGTAGCATGAGACTTAACCCTTGTGTGCATATGAGAGTGGACTTGTCAAATTCTCGAAGTCATGAAGTAAATTGGGACTGTCCATCGTCAAGGAGGATAGGTAGTGTAAGATCCACAACTTCAGAGGATTGTGGACAAGGAGGAGGACAAATAGCTGGAGTAAATCCTGGTCGTTGATCACCAGGGGACACGTGTCAGCAGATCAGTAACTCTGGAGAAATCACTTTGAGATTTTTCGATTGACAGTTGAAACTCTCGAAGCCCGAAGATTTGGAGCCCAGAAGTAAATTTCAATCGTCCGATCAGTCAAAGTGAAGCTGAGTTGTCAGACCGTTTGAAGTGAATATCAAGCGTCGGATCACTCGAAGTGGATTTGAACCATCAAATCCAAGGGAGACGTCGTGAAAATATCACAACTCTAGATAAATATCTAAATTAATTCACATCCGTCTGATCCAAGGGAGACGTGGCGAAAATATGAGAACTCCGGATAAATATCCAAAGTAATTCATAGCCGTCCGATCTAAGGGAGACGTGGAGAAAATTTCTGGACTCCAGGTAAATACCCTAAGTAATCCTTGATAGTTAGATCAAGAGGACACGCGTCAATGGATTATAGCCTTTAGATAAAAGCCATTGGGAAAAAGAGTGAAGCCTGAGATTTGAGATCTTAGAAGTCTGAAACCCGAAGGAGATCTCGACCATTGATCGAGAAGAGGGCCACATGACCATTGATATAGTTGAAAGTTCAACCACCCAAAGTAAAGGCAGGGCCAATGATTAGGAGGATAGGTGTCCGCAGATCATAAAATTGGAAGATTGAAGTACGGAAGAGAGCAGGGTTTTGAGAGTTGAAACTCCCGAAACCCGAAATCACGAAGGAGATCCCATCCATTGATTTTGCAAGAGGTCAGATCTGATCTGTAGGTCTGAGAGGGGAAAATCTGAACTGCCAGTTCTCGAAGTATCATCAAGATTGGGAGATCGACGGTACCATATAATTGTGGGGATAAGAGTTGCATGGACATTAAAAAGTTGAAGGCGGGCCGCAATTCAAACCGTGGATCTGAAAAGAGGACACGTGGAGGCTCGAGGAGAATTGCGGGCCGAAAAGCAGTTTGATTCAAACCGCCTTTGGCTACGTTTGCAATCACGCGGTCTCGTAAGGTCATCACCCAAGGTTACATCAAGAGGGGGCTTATCCAGAAAAGGAGCTAACGCCCAGTACTCTGATATTTCACAAGGAAGAGAAAGGGAAGGTCGTGAGTGCCCTTAAACCTGCACCAAGAAGCCGAAAGGTTCCGTGTTTAATTACAAAACGAGACCATCAAGGTCTTAGAGAGTTTTTTGGCTTTAGAATCGGAGATCCTTGACTAGGAGGTTGGACCGGTTCCCAGACTTTCCAAATTAGAAACCATGAATGGAGATTCTGTCCTTTAAGAAAAACAATTTTTTTTATGCCCCGTCGTGGGTGTGTTACACATTTTATTTTACTTTAGATTACAGAGTACGACTGGTACGTGATGTGATTCCATTCTCTTGAACAATAGAGGTTTAATGCTTATGAATTCAGTTTATTAATTCTACTTTATACATACCTACAATACTTTATGATCTCGTCTTATAATCTTCCATGTATTTAACTCTTTAGCTTAAAAGTTTCTATTTTTACAGTAAGAATACGCTTTAAATAACTTGGTTTCTTTAGACTCTGAATTTGGTATTAATCATTTAGCTTAGCCCTTTTAATGGGTACTCAGACTCACAGAACAAGTCATTGGATTGAGGATGAGTTTCCTTCCATGGAGAATAGGTTGACTGAAGGAATAACCAGTGCGTTTAAAGAGGAATCTTGAAACTTGCTTTAGAGAAGATAGACCCGGTTTTACTTTCAGTTAGCGGTTATCGAATTTTGTTTTATTGGATCTGTCTATCCCTGAGTTATCAACGCATTTGGCATTGTTTCCGCCAAGTGTAGAGTCTCTTGGCATTTTATTACAACCCGGATCCATTTCCTTCTGGCTTATCGGATTCCTTTCAGGGTCAGCATTTTATTACAGCTTAGATCCGTTGCCTTTTGGTTTATCGGATTCCTTTCGGGGTCACCTTTTATTACAGTTTAGATCCGTTCCTTTTGCCTTGAGTGTCTCAGTGAATTTATGCATTTTTCATTGGTGTTTTGTCTGAATCCCCCTCGGGTACAAACTTCAAAATCACCCCAAATCCATGCTTTCGTCTTTGTGAATTAACCGACTTAATTCTGTGGAGGGTAATAAAAATTTTCTTAGTTCTCTGCACGTTCGAAGGGTTTCCATGCCAGCATATCCAATTCCCTTGCCCAGTGTTCTACGCACGTTGCTTTTCTTAGATTGTTGTTTACTATCCTGCGTAGACTTACCTTATGCCCTTTTCCCAGCGATTTCATAGCTTTTTGTAGCTAGTCTTTAAAGCCCTTCGTTTACTTGTTTTTCGCTCAATGTTTCGTTCTGTACTGCCCACGCTGATTCCCTTACAGTTTCGTTGTTTCCCTTAATTTTTCTTATCTTACCTGTCTTCAGATGTCATTTAAAAAGGGCCATGATAATAGCAAGTGCTAGGAAGTAAGGGAGGAAATTTTTGATAGAAAATTAATGAGAAATGGTAGCTATGAGGGTAGAAGCCAAGGATTGGTCACAAAATAATCATTAAAGTTTTGGTGTACATTAAGGATAGGTACCCAACGATCACCCTTCTAATCTGGTGGTGAATCTTAGAGACATGTTTCCTTCAAGTTTGATTCCTAGTGGATGCAGGGTTCATTGACCCCTTATTACCTTAATGAGGATTAATCTTGTATGATGACAACTTTTGATGTTAGATCAATTCCCTTGTAATTTATAAATTGTAGTGATGTAAATTGTTAATAGGATATGCGCATTTAAGAATTCTATGAAAATGTACAATGATAACTATTAAATATTAATGCCATTTTTCTTGAATAAAACTTGGATGGTACATGCAATGTCTCCCCTTCAGTATGCTTATTTTTCCCTAGACATCGTTTTGGGAGATTCTTTCCATGCGTTAGATTGAATCTCTAAGAATGATTTTATATAGTTGACTACCTTGCTTAAATATTTGAGACTTGTATTTTTTGTAAGAGGGTGCTTGTTGTAGACATATGACACCTTGCACGAAATAAATTTTTACTGTAATATATGTCGATTTATCAATTATACTTGCGCCTTTGAATTTGTTTAATGGATGATCAATTAACCACTTTACTTGTGCCTTGAATTATTAATGAATGATCAATCAACCACTTTAATTGCACCCTTGAATTTATTATGATTGATGGATTAAAAAACTTTACTGGCACCATTAAAATGTTAATGTATGATGTTACTTAGTGGGATTCTTGCGTGAATGGGAATTAATGTCGTAATAATGGTTTTAGTTATTTACCTCTTGCGCAATGAAATTTCGATGCACTGAATGATGGTTTTCGTCATGTACTTCCCGCACAATGAAACTTATTGTAATGAATGATGGACTAGATTTTGTACTTATCGCACGCCACGGATTTAAGGTTGAATTTTATGTTGACTACACCGCGCCTTCACTTCTGTCGTGAAATGAATTTTTAGTAACTAGTTTTCTCTGGCGCAGTAGATGACGTGGACGTATGTTCGCGTAAATCCAATTTATTTCTAGTGCGCATGGAATTTAATGTATGAATGATAGTTTTAGATGTTATTTTTTAGTTTATTTTAGTTATTTTTGAATGACGGTTTAAACTCAGTTATCTCTTGTGCGCTTGAAAATTTAGGTTGAATGAAGTATGGTATAATGTTTAGATTTATTTGTTTGTGTGTGTTGGAAGGTCACTATAATGATTGGGTGTTGGTTATTTATTTCTTGCGCCATGAAAAATGTATTGTAACGAATGATTGTTGAATTTACTTCCCTAATGAAAAAAAAAATAAAAAAAATCTTTACCTAATGTTTGGCATTTTGTTTTCGTAACGGACGACACTGTTACATATAGTATCAGAGCGGGTTCAACCCTACGAATGTGGATAGCCATGCCTTCTACTGAATTATACACTTGAACTAATAACTTAGCACTAATTAAAAATTTAACCCATCCATGAGTTACTCATGGTTAGAGGACATCGTGAAGGTTCACGACATGGTGTTAGGGGAGGAGACGCGACGCCTCTAGTAGCACCCGCGCCAAAGGGATTCAACCCCTGAGGAGAAGAAAAAGTATTGAGCATGAGCAGATTGTCATGCAGGATTTGTTTGGTCTGACAAGGTGATTCTAGGGAAATAACAGAGGCCTAGACTATCTTTCTGTACTGAGATAAAGCCAGGGTGCTTGTACCCCTGAGGTTCCACATCACGCCCCAACTAGTACTGGTAGCTTTCACGGGGAACTCTAGAAGATTAGGTTCCTGTGTACACGAGTGCCACAGATGACTCATCCATAAAGGCATGGCTGGAGAACAAGAATCGTGCTTCACGCTTCGTGATTATGACCTCCAGCACGAAGGTCCACATGGTGGTCTTCAGCTAAAGGGAAGCGCTCTTCTATGGTGGAAGATGCTCCTACCTCAACTAAACATGGTCATCGAAGCCATGTTTTGCGAACAGTTCAAGGAACGGTTCCAGGAGAAGTATTTGTCAGAGGAATTCATTGAATGCTAGATCGATGAGTTTAGTGCCTTATGACAGGGTGGTCGTACGGTGTCGGATTATGAGGACGGATTTATGGAGCTACTTCGGTATGCCCAGCCTTTGAACACCGAGAAGATGGAGGTTAGTAAGTTCATGTTCAGACTTAAATCTAGCTTTTGTGCAAAGGTGAGGATCTAAATGCCTCGGCCGTTGCATGATGCAGTCCAATGGGCCTCTTAGCTGAAAAAGAATTTACCGCAGGAATTAGGGCAAGACTCCTATGAGATCACATAGACTCATGACATCTGGTGTGCAATAGCATCAAACGCCAACCAAAAAAGACATCTTGGTGTCAAGATACATCTCTAGAACCCTTTTTTACGGCACCACGACGATGGGTTCCTCAGCAGAGAACCCCGTATAGGGGAACACCACTTCAACAAAAACAACAGTTGGGCCTGTTCAATGAAACAGACTAGGGTTTCATGCTGGCCCACCAACAACTACTACTTCAGGAACCCAGAGTACTAGACCGAAGACCAGATGTTGGACATGTGGAGAGGCACATTACCAATGTAGTTGTCCAGTTGAGAGGGTCAGAGAGACTGATTCAATAGGACACACTACCATATATGGGAAAGGCCCATAGGATTCATGATTGTGATGAGTAATTGCCAGGACAGGCACCAGTCCACTGTGCTTGAGGCGTCAGGTGCCATCACCCACAAAAAATTTAGTATTTGTTAGATCTTAGTGCTACATAGAGCTCTATTCTAGTAACACACTCATGGGATTAGGTAAGGGCATTAGACCAGATGAGTTTAGTTTCATCGAAGTGGTGTTGGGTGCCAAACAGATGGTTGGAGGAAGGGGTATGAACTGTCGCTTCAACCTGGGTAATAGTGTAAAGAAGTCTGACCTATGTCACTAACTTAAGATATTATGATGACATGATAAGTATGGACTGGTGGGAATCACATGATACGATACTTAATGGTAAGATGAGGCGGTTGCGTTTGGACCAACGATGAAGGACAAAGAAGTTGATTTTAGGAAGAAAATGTGGATTATCCCCGAGGTTCATTTCTTCCCTACAACTACAAGAGAGCATGCGAAAGGATGCAATTTATATGCACTACTAGAACTGAATGACAAGGGATTGGTGGAAGGATTAGAAGACCTTCCGGTAGTATGAGAGTTTTTGGACGTGTTCCTAGAAGATTTACCTAGTTAACCACCGAATCCAAGATGGAATTTACCATCGGCCTAAAACCTAGAACTGAATTGATGGAAAGAGAGCCTTATCGGATGTCAAACCCTGAGTTACAGGAGTTGAAAGTGCAACTGAATGAGTTGTTGGACCTAGGACTTATACACCCAAGTGTATTTCCTTGGGGTGCTCCTGTTAATTTCATACATAAGAAGGACGGGTCATGGAGACTCTACTTGACTATCATCGAGTATTCCTTGATGACATTTTGATACATTCTTGGATGATGGAAAGTTAGGATGAGCCTATATTCTTGGTACTACAGTGTTGTGAGAGAAAAAATTCTGGGAAGCGGTCACAATGCTATTGAGGATTCATTGCTTAGGGAATGTTATCTCCAACGAAGGTATCATTGTGGATCTAGTGAAGGTAGAGGCTATTATGGAGTGGCCTACATCGAAGAATTTCCCAAAAGTGCCTATCTTCATGGGTTTAGCAGGATATTATCGAATGTTCATCGAGGGTTCTTCGAAGATAGAAAATCCAATTACGGAATTGCAAAAGAGGAACAAGAAGTTGTGTGGATTGAGAAATGCGCAGAATCATTTCAAAGGATCAAAGAGCTATTGACGACAATGCCAATAATAAAATTTCTTGGCATGGACGAGGACTTCTTGGTATGCACTGACACATCCAAGGAAGGCTTAGGTAGAGTCTTGATGCAAGACGGTCGAGTGATCGCTTTCATCCCGAGGAAGTTGAGGAATCATAAGAAGAATTACGCGACGCACAATTTGGAGTTGTTAGCCATTGTGTATGCCCTGAGACTGTGGAGACACTACCTGATTGGATGGAAATTAAAACTAAAAATGGACCACTTTGGTTTACAACACCGTTTTATGCAAAATGACTTGAACGCACGACAAAGGTGTTGGTCAAAACTACTTATCAAGTTCGATTTTGAGATTTCCTACTTAAAAGGAATAGTGAATAGAGTGGAAGACACGTTGAGTTGGAGACCATGCATATTTTCAGTGATACCTCTTCAAACGAATCTATGTGAAAGGATTTTGACTACAACGTGACGTTGACTGGTATAAAGAGGGTAAAAATCATTTTGGTCAAGACACCGTTTTGGTACCAAAAATTGAGAGATACTGTGGACAATGACAGATCTTTGAGATATAATAACTGAATTTACTTATAGCCCAATGGTGAATCGAGAAGTTTTGATCTTATGTGAAGCTCATAGAGTAGTGTACATGGCTCATCCAGGAGTCATGAAGATGAGGACAAAACTTGAGCCCTTGTTCTTCTGGAAGGGATAAAAGAAAACATCGCCAACTACATGGTGAGATGTATTTAAGGTCGACAGGTGAAGGATGAATGTAGACATCCAATAGGATTACTACAACCACACACTTTTATGGAATCAAAATGGGAGGTCATTTCGATGGAATTCATTGGGGAAATTGTCATTGACGGCAAGGGGACACGACTTGATTTTTGTGGTAATATACACTCTGACAATGAGTGCACATTTATCCCTATGTGTACAACGTATCAGGCACCGGGTATAGCTAGAGTTTATATCAACAGGATATTGAGACTGCCAGATGTACCAAAAGAATCATATTCGATTAGGGAATCGATATTTGCAAGACGATTTTGGAAAAGTTTTCCAAAATGCCTTGGGAACACCTCTGAACTATAGTACAACATGTCCATGAGATAGAAAGGTTGACCGAAGGAACGAACCAAATTTGGAAGGTTGTGTTGCGTATGTGTGTGTTGGACCAATAGAAACGTTGGGAATAGTTCTTGTCACTGGCCGAGTTGCGTGCAACAACAACCATCAAGATAATGTTAAGATGGTACCATTAAGTTTCTCTACGGGTGACCATGTCAGACACCTTAGAGTCAGGATAGACTCAAGGATTGGGTCCTGGTAGGACCAGAAGTGATCCAAGAAATGGAATAAAAAGTACAAATGGTAAGAAAAATAGTTGGAAGAAGTGGAAGATTGACAGAAGGGTTTTCTTGATGCACCTTGCATGACCATAATTATGAAGGGTATAATGGCTAGTCATGCCTCATTCTTGGAGTCGTTCTGTGATGTTATCTTGTATTTGTGTGTGACTTTAGGTCACTGATCCTACACATGGGATTGACTTGAGTTCTTGCCGGATGTTGGGTGAGGGTGCGCTCACGGAGGAGCCAATCTGCCTTCTGGACCATCGCATTCAACAACTACAACATCGAACTATCGATTAGGTCAACGACTAGAGGGATGATTATATTCCATACTCGACTTCTTGGGAGGATGGATATGATATGCATCAACAGTTTCCATTTTTGTTGATAGCTAGACATTTATATATTGTCAGATACTTTATTTATGCACTTGTATACTGTGAAACTCTGGGATGAAGTTTAAAATAAGAGGGGGTGTGTGTAACATCCCGCTCTTGTGTGCACTTCTGATGTGGCTTATTCTTTGAGGACACTTGCATACAAGTGATATGGTTGATTATATGGGTGACTGCTTCACTTATGGATTCTGATGATAAGATCGTGATTTATGATTTTATGTTATGTTATTATTTATAGACATGTGCTATTGACTGGTTTCTCCTGAGTGTGCAGGATTTTTGATGGATTGAGGATGTCAATGGCATTGATGGACCTCCTTGGACTTTGGATCGAGTCAGGGAGTGGAATTTTTATAGTTTGCATATTTTTGTTATTGCATATGTTACATATGACTGATATATTATGATCTTGTTTATGGATCACTGAAATGTTTGTTGATGGGTGTAGGCTAATGATAGCTTTCTAATCAGACTCACATTTGGAGTAAAGGGGTCAGGAACGACAGCCAAAGATATTGAGGGAGAGGTGTGGAAGCAGCCTTACCACAACCTACTAAGACTCTCTTCAGGGCTCGAACTGTAGGTTAACAATTACCTATTTCGAGAGATCCACAATGTCGTGATGGAAGACTGTGATAGTCTCTCACGAAGGTTCTAAGGGGCACGTAATAAGGCAGGGTCCTTATTCCTTAGAGGCCTTTAGTCTCCCACAAGTTCACCCGATGTAGCATTGATTCCAAGGGTGGACGTCTACCAAAATCAATCAAAAGGCGAGTGGCACCCTTGGAGCACGTAGTGCATCTTGAAGGGCACATCGCATAGATGAAAATTGAATGAAGGCGAGTGGCACCCTTGGAGCACATAGTGCATCTTAAAGGGCATGTCGCATAGATGAAACTTGAATGAAGGCGAGTGGCACCCTTGGAGAACGTAGTGCGTCTTGAAAGGAACGTCGTGGTTTTAACACTGGTGAGTCAATGAACCTAGGTACCTAGAAAACAATAACTCACTTTGACCTGGTGAGCCTTAAGATAATTGTTGCTTGAGTAAAGTTTAAAAATTATAAAATTTCCCTTAAAAACAATTTTTGTTGAGTCTAGTTGAATTTAAATCCTAGGTCTAAGTAGGACATGAGAACAAAAATTTAAATAAGCAAGTAATAAAAGGGGATGAAGAAAATGGGGGTAAAATTTTAATTTAAAAATTTATGGAGGATTAAATTAATTAAAAGATTAATTATAGTTATGTGCAACCTTGCTAATTAGAACTTAGACAAAAGCAAAAACTTAATTACAAAAGGAATGTGGAACATAGAAGGGAATCTAGTTTAGAAAAATTTCCAAATTCGAACTCAACTAAGATTTAAGAAAGGCGTTAGTCTTTAAGGGAACATGAGGGAATAAAGGGACATCGAGGAGCATTTTTAGGAACGCTTTTAGTTGGGTGAGGGAAAATGGAAATTTTAAATTAATTAATTAAATGAATTTCTGGTGCAACTAAGGGATTGGGTGACAAGTGTATGGGGTAGAATTTACCTAAAAATAAATTGAATAAAAATAATTTAATGTGGTTTTGGCAAGAAGTCACTAAGAAAACTCTATAAAATAAATGGTGGAGGATGGGAATGGATCACGTCTAGTATGCATAAGGTTATGCAGCTAGATTTTACTCTTTACTGATTTTTCTTCTGGGAGTTGGGACACCTAGCTCAGATAACGAGTGGTAGCTCGACCTTGCGAGGCGAGCTGGGAGCTAGCCTTCTCTGGTTTGTGTGCGTGGACCCTTTGTGGATCACGGGGATCAGGGGGAAGAAGAGTACCCCTAGAATTGGCTGGGAGGTACCGGTGAGGTCTCAACGGTTAGCAAGCAAGAGTTGGACAAAGAGTAGGCATGGGACATCGACTTCAGCTTCTTTGCCTTCGATGACAGTACGCGTGAGTAAATTTTCATTGTAAATTAGTTAAAATTTTCCTTTATATGAATATCGATTTAATGATTATTGTAAATTATTCATGGCACAGTAGTTGGTAAATTTCAGTTGATATTTTTTCATTACAAAATAAAAATTGTTCACTTTATTATGAAGGTTTTATGGTTATGATTGCTTGTGTAAACTCGTTTCCTCACTAGAGTTCCTTCTGTTTCCACCCTGATACCCTTCACCCAAATACTAAATGTTTTGGTCTGTGTGGAATATGTTTGATTGCATTTTTATTTCAAAATTCCCCCATTACCCTGAAACTACTGATTAATCCAACGCAATGCCATTACCCTTGGCATTTCTCCTGATGACAACTCCATTCGCACAGTAAATACCTTAGGTAATACGTTACCCTCAACATTTTTTTCCTTGCAACCTCTACATTGTGATTTCTTATCTCTACGCCTCCTTCCTAGAACCCTCCGCGATTATCCTAGAGGATTTTGGCAACATTACCAGTAGAGAAATTCCATTGATTATTCGATGGGAGATTCCACTTCTTATACCATAATACAAGGGCTAAGAAACCTCCTAAGCCTTGCACTTGGAAGAATCCATACTGAGATAGCTGGTTGTTTGAAGTGGTAAAGCTGGAAGCGACATAGAGTCATTATTGCCGAATGACAGTGAGGTGATATCAAATTGGATAGTACGTCTTGCAAAAGAATGCGCTAGGTAATGTGGGTTGTCTCGGATTACTCTTTCTTCTCGTTGTTGGCGCACCTCCCCTAGCTATCATTTCTTCCGAAATCATTTTGTCATTTTCTTTTTCTTTAGATTACTAAGTATGGCTGGTAACTGATGTGTTTCGATTCTTTTGAAGAATAGAGGTTTAATGCTTATGAATTCATTTTCTTAATTCTACTTTATACATACCTACAATACTTTATGATCTCAACTTATAATCTGCCATGTATTTATCTCTTTAGCTTAAAAGTTTCTATTTTTATGGTAAGAATATGCTTTAAAAAACTTACTTTCTTTAGACTCCAAATTGTGTATTAATCGTTTAGCTCAGCCCTTTTAATGGATATTCAAACTCGCAGAACAAGTCGTTGGATTGAGGATGAGTTTCCTTCCATGGAGAATTGGTTGACCAAAGGAATAACCAGAGCATTTAAAGAGGAACCTTGAAACTTGCCTTAGAGAAGATAGACCCACTTTTGCTTTTATTCAGTGGTTATTGAAAAACATTTATCGACTCTGTCTATCCCTAAGTTATCAGTGTGTTTGGCATTGTTTTCGCCGAGTGTAGAGTCTCCTGCTATTTTATTATAGCCCAGATATGTTTCCTTCTGGCTTATCGGATTCCTTTCAGGGTGAGCATTTTATTACCGCTCAGATCTGTTGCCTTTTGGCTTATTAGATTCCTTTCAGGGTCAGCTTTTATTACAGCCCAAATCTAAATCCCCCTTGGTTATAGCCTTTGAAATTTCCCCAAATCCATGCTTTCGTCTTGGTGAATTCACCAACTTAATTCTGCGGCGAGTAATAAAATTTCGCCCCAGGAATATCTCAGTTCTCTGTGTGTTCGAAGGGTTTCCATAGCAGTGTATCTGATTCCCTTGCCTAGTGTTCTATGCACATTTATTTTCTTATATTGTTGTTTACTATGCTACGCAGACTTACCTTATGCCCTATTCCCAGCGATTTCCTAGATTTTTCCAACCAGTATTTAAGGCCTTGTGTTTACTTCTTTTTCACTCAGCGTAGAAAATCATTAAAGTTTTGGTGTACATTAAGGATAGGTACCCAACAATCACCCTTCTAATTTGGTGGTGAATCTTAGAGACATGTTTCCTTCAAGTTTGATTCCTAGTGGATGCAGGGTTCATTGACCCCTTATTACCTTAATGAGGATTAATCTTGTATGAGGACAACTTTTGATGTTAGATCAATCCCCTTGTAATTTATAAATTGTAGTGATGTAAATTGTTAATAGGATATGCACATTTCATAATGCTATGAAAATGTACAATGATAACTATTAAATATTAATGTCATTTTTCCTGAATAAAACTTGGATGGTACATGCAATGTCTCTCCCTTCAATATGCTTGTTTTTCCCTAGACATCATTTTGGTATATTCTTTCCATGCGTTATGTTGAATCTCTAAGAATGATTTTATATAGTTGATTACCTTGCTTAAATATTTGAGACTTGTATTTTTTGTAAGGGGGTGCTTGTTGTAGACATATGACACCTTGCGCGAAATTAATTTTTACTGTAATATATGTTGAATTATCAATTATACTTGCAACTTTGAATTTATTAAATGGATAATCAATTAACCACTTTACTTGCACCTTGAATTATTAATGGATGATCAATCAACAACTTTAATTGCGCCCTTGAATTTATTATGATTGATGGATTAACAACCTTTACTAGCACCATTAAAATGTTAATGTATGATGTTAGTTAGTGGGATTCTTGAGTGAATGGGAATTAATGTCGTAATAATGGTTTTAGTTATTTACCTCTTGCACAATGAAATTTCGATGCACTAAATGATGGTTTTCGTCATGTACTTCCTGCGTAATGAAACTTACTGTGATGAATGATGGACTAGATTTTGTACTTTTCGTAGGCCATAGATTTAAGGTTGAATTTTATGTTGATTTGGTACTTCCCTACTGCAAAAAAAAAATAAAAATCTTTATCTAATGTTTGTCGCTTTGTTTTCGTTACGACGAGGTTGTTACATACGGTATCAAAGTGGGTTCAACCTTGCAACTGTGGATATCCACACCTTCCACTAAATTATATTCTTGAATTAATAACTTAGCACTAATTAAAGCTTTAACCTATCCATGAGTTACTCATGGTTAAAGGACGTCACGAAGGTTCACGACATGGTGCTACGAGAGGAGGCGTGATGCCTCCAGTAGCACCCACGCTAGACGGGTCCAACCCCCAAGGAGAAGAACAAGTCTTGAGCATGAGCAAATTGTTGCATGGGATGCGTTGGGTCTGTCAAGGTGCTTCCAGGGAAATGACAAAGGCCTTGACTATATTTTTGTATTGAGATAAGGCCAGGGTGCCTCTACCCCTGAGGGTCCACAATGGGCCCCAACCAGTACTGGTAGTATTCGCAAGGAAGTATAGAAGATTAGGTTCCCACGTTCATGAGTGCCATGGACGGATCAACCTTCGAGGCATGGCTAGAGAAAAATAATTGTGCTTAGTGCTTTAGGATTACGACCTCGAGCACGAAGATCTGCATGGCGGTATCCACCTAAAGGGAATCACTATTCTATGGTGGAAGATGCTTCTACCTCAACTAAACATGGTCGTCAAAGATGTGTTTTGGGAACAATTTGAGGAACGGTTCTAGGAGAAGTATTTGTTAGAGGAATTCATTGAGTGTCAGCTCGATGAGTTTAGTTCCTTATGACAGGCTAGTCGTACGGTGTAAGATTATGAGACTAGATTTATGGAGCTACTTTGGTATGCCTCGCCTCTGAACACAAAGAAGCTGGAGGTAAACAAGTTCGTGTTCATCCTTAACTCTGTCTTTCATGCGAAGGTGAGGATCTAAATGCCTCGGATGTTGCATGATGTAGTCCAATGGGACTCTTAGCAGAAGAATAATTTACTATGGGATTCAGAGAAGGACTCCTGCAAGACCATTTGGACTTACGACATCTTGTGCATAGTAGCATCAGACATCAACCAGACAAGACATCTTAGTATCAAGATACGTCTCTAGAAACTAGGTTTACGATACCACAACGATGGGTTCCTCAATAGAGAACCCCTTACAGGGGACCACCTCTTCAACAATAGCTGCGGTTGGGCCTGGTCAGCGGAACAGACCAGGGTTTTAGGCTGGTGGGCCAACAACTACTACTTCGGGTCATGGAGTACTAGACTAAAGACTGGATGTTGGACATGTGGAGAGCCACATTACGAGTGCGGTTGTCTAGTTGAGAGGGCCAGAGCGGTTGAGTCAATATGACACACTACCATTGTTAAGATGGGAAAGGCCCATAGGATTCATGATCGTAGTAATAACCACCAGGCCGAGAACGAGTCCACTGTGCTCGAGATGTCAGGTACCATCGCCCACCAAAATTTTAGTATTTGTTATGTTATATTACATTATAATATTATGTTATATAACATAACATATAATATAATATTATAATAATATATAACATAATATTATAATATATTATACTATTATATAACATAATATATGTTATACATATGTTATGTAACATAACATATGTTATGTAATGTAACATGTTATGTTACATAACATAACATATGTTATGTTATATTATATAACATAACATATACCGATTTTGAAATCCGCCTTAACTCAACGTCGGAATTTACCTTTGGAAGCACGCTTGAACCAGTGCTGAATTTTACCCTTTGAGGCATGTTTTGAAAATCGTAAATAGGGCAGGAGTTTCCACTATGGCTCTGGAATGCGAATGAACTAAGATAGCATATGATGAATTTTAGAGTAGGCAAGTAGCTAGAGGAAATCCTAGAAATCATTTTTTTTTAGTTAAGTAGAAGTTTGTACACCCAGTTGGGGTTAGCGGCAATACAGATAGAATTAGTTGTAAGAGAGAGAATTGCGAGTTAGCAGGAGATCTCAATTTTTGAGTTACTATAATTTGAATGTATTTTGTAGCCATTTTTCGGCACTTGTGAATATAAAAGAAGGAAAATCGATCCAAATGTATGTTGTGTGGGTGTGTGTGTTTTCTTGTCGTTTCTGTTTTCATGAACAAGTGGATGGAACTGTGCATGTTAGTGTTCCAGTTTCAATTTTTTCTCTTCATTTGAAGCTCTGCAAGGTGTGCATCGATCTAGAGAGGAACACAAGGAAATCAGGAGGAATTTCTTTGGGAGAAATCCCTTGGATCCGAGTTATTGAGATCCCCTAGACGCAAAGACTGCACGAGAAATCGAAGTCAGCATCAAACGAATCTCAGGGGGAATAACACTTTGGGAAAGTGTTATCGAGATCCAGGAACCCATTCCCTAGGAGAAACAAAGGTAGAAACCTTCGAGGACTTAGAAAACATTCTAAGTCTAAGGTGAGTAAAATCCCAGAAGGAAAAACTCTGTCGATTATTGGATCACGATAGAGAATCCCGCAGACCGTCTGATATGAGCTAAGGACACAGGTTTTAACACTGCGTAGACCCAGGAGGGGAGATCTCGGAGATCTTAACAGACAATGGAGAGAGCTCGAGGAGTAGCGCCAAAACCCCGTAGGCCCTTGGATCCAGTGGAGCTACGAGGGGGGTTAGCGACGAACATCTTTCTACACCCAAATCTCAGGAGGGATAATAACCATTGATCCTAGATAGATTCGGACCGTTGGTCCATTTCACGAAATTGGGTATCGTGAGTTGGGAGGGTGGAGTTCCTTGCTCTTCAAAACCCCGAATCACGATTCGACTTGAACCATTGGATCAGGAAGAGGAGTGAGAACCAGTGATCAAACGCCTCAAGCTTTCGGCATTTTGGCGACCGGGTGGAGTAGTGGCCAGACTTCGTGTCGACTAAAGTCGCGAAACACGAAACGATTGTAGTCGTCGGCCTAGGAGAGACCTGAGACGTGGATCTTGCCTCATCATGATTTCAGCATTCGTGACTTATATCACAAAGTTCCTTATATCACAAAGTTCCGATATCGTGAATTGCGACACACTTTCATGGAAAATCCTATGGTCATGGGTGTTTGGTCATGTGAGTTGGGAAAAAGGGAGGAGCTAACCTCCGTTAGCCCTCATCGAAGTTTCGAGACTTGGAAGGGCCAAGGACTCATCATATTATAATGTTATAATATTACAATGTTATAATATGATAATATTACATTATGATATATCATACAATGTAATGTTACAATGTTATAATATGATAATATTACATTGCATTAATATGATATATCATATTACATTGGAGTAATATGATATATATCATATTACATTGTAACATAATATATATGTTATATAATATAACATAACATATACGTTATGTTATATAATATAGCATACCATATATGTTATATTAACATTGTTATCATTGTATTCTTACATGACGTTAACATTGTTATAATATAACATTGTAATA